>JAWPHD010011746.1:0-80951 GCA_037043455.1 Cyrtodaria siliqua
GACATGCTTTCTTAAAAAAAAGAATATTTCGTAACATTGTTGATTTGCTGCAACATTAAGAAGTGCCATTTTCATGCTAAGAAAGCATATTTTTAAAGTTCTGTTATCAGAGTGGGTTATTTCCCTTTCCAGAAAACTATAATTTTCAAAATATATTATTTCATTACAATACCTAAGAACTTCATAGATCTCTGAATACCTCTATGGGTTTGTTGTACTTAAAGAGGCACTACCTATATCTACGCGATTTTTAATGTAAAATATTAAATAGTCAATATTACTGCATTTATATGTATACAAAGCTATTTTATGCGTATTCTAGGAAGAAACATGGTTCGTATTCCAGTTCTGTAATTATTAATTATGATCAAAACAATATCTTGAATAAAATGCTGCCCAGCCGTTTATTCCTGCCGGATAACTACGAGTTTTTACGATTTTCTCGGACATGCGCAATGCGATTACAAACTATTCGGCGCAGTTCCGATAGCAAACGAATCGATCGGAACTCTTCGCTAATCAGACGAGGTAGTTCCGATTGTAAACGAATAAGATCGGAAAATCTCCGCAATCGGCTTGTCTAAAACAATTACGAATACAATTTCAAAAATCCGATCATTTCAATCCTGTTTTCCCCCAGCAAAACGCATATATCATTGGGTGAAATTATTGCCAATTACCTTTTTCATAGTCCTCTTTATAATTAAGTAAAGTTTATATCAATTGGTGGACAAAAATATATAGGTAGAGCCTCTTTAAATAGTATGGCAGATGATATTTTCAAATAATAATATATGTGAAAATATAAAGATTTTATTTTACGTCTGTATACAGGTATTCAGCTTTCATCACTGTGTAAAGTTGCCTTAGAGGTGCAGGAAACCTTTTGATGGCATTCATAAATAACTTGTTAGTGTTTTAGATCATTAATTTTCTTAAAGGTTATTATATTATGTACATGTAGTCATTTTAGTTTACATTATTTATGTTACAAATTCGTTTTAAAACAATACATAACCTTTATCTCCTACTTTTATTTTTTATACATTTTTTTTATATAATTAGATGTGCATAATCAAGGTTTTACATATACTTTAACTTTATTTTAATATCAAAGAGTAAATGAACATATGTAATTATTAAAGAGGAAGTGGTTTTATTTTCATTTGAGACTGATAAACTGTAACAATATCATCACATATAAAGTAGTCTCTTTGAGGACAAAGGATGAAGTGTTAAAACATCTTTATATGTTAACCAAACACCAATATTTCATATAACCTTGATATTTTAATGAACTTTAATGAAGCTAGAACTTTTCATTTGAAAATTCACATAATAGGTGATGGTTTTTGCTGTATTCCTGCAACACTTTCACAACTTTCAGAAACGTGATTAAGAATTGTTTTTTATATGTATGGAATGGTGTTGTTACTCATGAAGTATTACACACAGGATCATGAAACTTCGTACATAGACTGTCCATGGGACAAGGGTGATCCCTATTGTTTTTGAGGTCATTAGGTCGTAGGTCAAGGTTGCAGTGACCCAAGGTAGAAAATGGATTCCGCACTATAACGTGTGTACCTTTCAACCTAGGATTATGAAATTTCATACATAGACTGCTCTTGGTACATGGCTGATCCCTATTGTTGTTGAGGGTCATGGCTGTGGTCAAAGGTCAAGGTTGTGGTGACCCAAGATAGACAAATGGGTTTCACGCTGTATTTAAAATACCTTTCAGTCTAGGATCATACATTTTCATAAATAGACTGCCCATAGGATGTTGATGATCCCTATGATTTTTGAGGTCGCTAGGTCAATAGTCAAGGTCGCGGTGAACTGAGATAGCAAAATGATTTTTTGCACTATAACTGGAGTACCTTTCATCCCAGGACACTGGACAAGTATGATCCCTATTTTTTTAGGTCTTTAGATCAAAGATCCTGGTTGCAGTTACCAGGCATAGAAAAATGGCATCCATTCTATAACTACCCTTCAATCTCTTTTTTCTATAATGTTTGAGAATATTGTCCTTATCTGATGTTCTTTATTCTATGTAATACATTAAGATGCTGTAAAATAAATTCCGGCACAGTTGTTGCAAAAAAAATGAAGGCACAGGGGAGTCTTGAAATTATGCACATTAATTTTGTTATCAGATCTGAAAGTAATGCAAATAATGGTGGAAACGCAATAGACAAGACAGGTCTGTAGGGCCTAATTCACCGATATACTATCTCGGTTTCACCGACAACAGTGTAAGGAAAGGCTTCAAGAAAGTTCGTTAAAAACGATGCGGTTTTATATATACGAAATTTTTATTTAATAATTGTTATGGGTGTTCAGTTTTTTGGCAATTTTATTATGTAGCGTTTGAATCCATGGCAGTAAGGGCCATTATGCCATTATATATACGTATATCAGTTGTTACTCAAATGGGTATATTTGAAGCTGCAACTTTACTATACATTGCTTTACTACACTATGCCAATGGAGAGTAAGTAACTTGTAACACTTCATTTCAGATTGATGTACCATTGAAATTAGATGATAGTTAATCTTTATCTGTGAACTATGTCTGTTACTCCGTCCATGTGTGTTGGGGCCTATGTAATGTGGGTTAACTGTTTAATAACATATATTTTGCAAATTTTAGCTAAACTGAATTCACCACCCATTCTTGAGACTATTCATAGACTTAAGCCCAAGTATGCATATTTCAATCATACATATTTCTATAAGTTTAAAGGATAAACGTTCATTTCAAACTGCTATATATAAATATGATAAATACTAATAAATAGCAAATTCATGCAATTGTTTATCTTTGAAGGTCATGGGAATATCTGTGAACAAAATTTGAGCACTTGAGCTTAAGTCTAAGAATAATTTGAGAAATGGTTGATGAATTTCAGGTCTGATATCCTTACTGTGAATACTGCCCTACATGTCATCAGTATATTTGTATTAGCCTTATACCTGCTCTCGGTATGCTCTTATTTACATTTATGTTGAGCTGCCGTAGACGAAATCTCCACAAGGGAGTCAGAATGGCATGCATCTGAAATGTTTAGGTTTTCATTGATCTCAGTTAATATTTATTCTGACCAATATAATTATGCACATTTGACCATCATTATACATTCCATTAAACGTAATCCACAATTACCAACCTTGATCTGGCAAGCTGACAGTCATCATGTTGTAATTTTTAAAGAAAAAAACTAGATCATCATTGGTATTAACATGAATGCTTGCAGCCAAAGAAACTGATAAATAATGATAGATTCAGTAAATAATGTAACCACTCGATTAAGAGGTGACTGGGTTATTTAAAAAAAAAACACATTTCGATGTTTGAGGGTAGTTGATTGTACGATGTTGTGATTACATTGTTTTAGACCACAATATTATTATTTATTACATAACTTACAGTGTGGGAGTCGAATAACACCATACTATATTTTCGATATACAACAAGTTATATTAACTATGCAAATAAGCCTAGTATGCACTGTCAAAAAAAATTTGATAATGACTATGATCCAATTCCCACGGTTTATGTCGGTTTCGAGTGTTAAAGCGACAGGCAAAATGCAGTAAAAGTCGATATGTGAGTTATGTGATAAATAGAATTTAACATTCGTTCTCATTCATTATTGAATTTATTAAGCTTGTTAGCAAAAATGATATAGAGCCTCGCATTATATCATTTTGCCAACTTGTTTAATAAATTCAAAAATGAATGAGTACTCATGTAAGATCTCTATATACTTCAGGTGATGTTCCAAATGCATAGCTGCGCATTATTTTAAAAATAAGTTCTCTTGTAATTATTTTAAAACACAATTAGCCATCTGTAATATTTTAATCATGTTTTAATGTGGCATAATTATTAAATCCAATATGTTAATTAATGTTATTGTCTTATTCAAAATGTTACATTGTTTTTTTAATAAGAAGAAGGAGATGGAACACAATCTTTGATACAGTCTTTGATACAATCCTTGATATAGAAATTTGAATCTGAAGTGAATGTAATACTTTATAAAATTAAGTTTGACACTAGATTAACAACAGAAATTCAAGGTGACCCCAACAGTGGGCATTTTATTTTAAAGGGAATAGCTTTGTGCTGAAAAAAGCTTTATTATTGAGAGTTCTGAAAAACTTATTATTATTAAAATCGGGTCATTACCAAAGAAGATATGACTGTTTGAAGTTTGTTTAAAGGAGCCCTTTAATACCCTTATAACTTATATTTATTTGATAGATCTATTTGTATAAAAACTATTGATATATTTCTCACGGTTAAAATCACAGCCGAAACACGTTATTTATACGTTTCCATATATCACTCGGCACACCTTTACGGAAATCAACGGGGGAAAATCCGGAATATAACGAGTTTACACGAAGTCCAACTTCGGCGATGACGTCACACAGATGCCCAGATACAATCAACAATTACGATGTTTCAGTTTCTGAGAGTGTACTTTTTTTTTTCAAGCTGATTAAAATTATTATATCTATTTTATTTTTTTTCAATAAATGCTTATCTGATCTGATCATGATTTACGATTATTGCTTGCTAATTCCACTAATGTCCTATAAATCTATTTTTTTTTTAAATAATTATAGTACATGAACCTCTAGGCCAAATTGTTTGAAACAGCCAGAACAAAGTCATTTTATGACACTGTGTATTCCGTAACAAGTGAAAGAAGGTTTTTTGGATCCTAGCCCTATCCTGTTATCACCTTTCTGTAACACAGTCAGTTAGTTTTATGACCCTGCATATTCAAGATTGAGTGGCAAGTAAGGGTTTTATGGCATTTATGGTATTTCGCAGTACTTAGCCACTTTTACCCAGCTTATATGGCATCAGTTGTATTACCATGTGTATTTCACCATCAGTGGTAGTGAATTCAGTGCTGTATGGAACAAAGCATAATTAGGCCAATATAACTTTATAAAGCTCTTATTTATAAATATCTACACCAAAAAAGAGGTTATAACATTAGAAAAATGAATGGCGGTGGGAATATAAACCTTATAATTAGACATAATATTATAATACCTAATACAATTATATATGTGGCTCATTACCTGCTCAAGCAAATAGGGTAGATAAGTAAGGAGAATTATCTTTTTCTTCACTCACAGGTTTTTTTTGGCTATTTTTATAGCCGAAATTCGGTCATATTCCCAATGCCAAAACATATCTTTTTTTCCCAATGAAGAGGAAATAATTCCCAATTTAAAAAAATTTAATATATATATCTTTCTTTTTTTAAGATTGCCAATCCAATGATTGGGGTTCAAAAGCTTAAATAAATGCTTCTGTTTATCTTGGTGTACAAAAAACAGTATTAAAGATATAATTATGAAAGGAATGCTTACTTTATATTTTTCTGAATTTTATTAAAAATCGCGCTAAAATTCCCAATTTTATGAAAAATCGCGTTAAAATTCCCAATTCCAGGGGTACGGGTCATGTTCCCAAATCATGAAAAAAAGCCCCGACTCATTATTTTGTAACCTGATAAACAAACTTCAAACATGTATTTGTTGATATCATCATATATTACAGGATACAGAAATTAGATTTGGCATACAATGTTTGAGGTCAGCCCTTCCAAACGGGGTTTGTCAGAAACCGGAACATAATTTTACTAAGCCAGTTTTGGGGTAAATATATCAGGTCTTATTAAAATGCCTGAAATGCTTTGAATTAGCAATACCTGTAGCCCGATTGATGAAAATAGAGTATTCTGGAGAAGAACTTGGAGCGAACATGGAATGGTGATATTTATATAACTCTTACCCTTAGACCTTCGAATGACAATTATGCGATCAATGTGTACATTTGTCTAATTCCCACTGTGTATGCCTGCCGCCACCTCAGTGGGGTAAAACGTTGATAGGCGCATAATAAGTGATATGTTAATAAACACAAACAACAAAGACAAACTATAGAAGTATGCAATCAGTTAGTCTCATTTATTTGACATCTGGGTTTGTTACAAAAGGACGTTTACATTATGCACCATGTGACTTGCGTTTGACCAAAAAACGTGTGGACAATTTCAGACCGTGTGTAAACGTTTCTTGTAAGACGTCACAACACTGACACCTGTATGTTGCCGTTCAAACAGTGCATAGTACCTAGATAATAGATTTAAACTAATGTATTTCATATCATTTTTTTTTTATTATTAACATTTTAGTGTGAAATGGATAACAAATGATCATTTTAGGTAAGTTGTACATTTATTAAAATCAGTGTATCAGTTTATGTCTAGGGCAGAGAATCTCTACGGAAAATCCATACATTAAAAAGTCAAACGCGTATGCACGTCGGAGGACGGTTCGTTAAAAAAATCCTCTTGCCGTTCGTAGACATGTTTTTAGGTCAGAGAAAACGTAAAGCCACGGCTTCATGTTATAGGAGAGCAAATCCCTGAACTTCTGTGATGCAACAAGCTTTTCTCAGAAATGAGTCTGCAGTCAATAAACAATTTTATCCCTATGTATTACATACTTTCAGTGACAGTTGCCTTTAATACTTCAAGAAATATGATCTAAGTTATCTCAATAAAATATTGAGAACCTGTCTGTGTTGTCAAACTGCCAGATATGGCGCGGTACTTTGTGTGACGTCACACACCGGAAATCAGCGGAAATAAACCGGAGGCGAATACGGATATTGTATCGGTCAACAGGTGATTTTTTAACTGGCGATAAAAAGCACGGAAAGCGATATATCACCAAAAAATGAGTTGCAATGTGTTTATATAGTGTTCAGTAATAAATATAAACAAGAAACAAGAGGTATAAAAGGGCTCCTTTAAGGAAACCACCGGATGTCCCAGTTCTAATTTACCGTATATTTATAAATATCATTATTTACTCATTTATAGGAAAGAAAATCACAACAGCTGTATGAAAAAATTGTAGACTAATGTGTAATAATAATAATATACTTAATGATTATTTATGGATTCTGCAGTCATTTACACTAAATTCTTTGAATTGAATGATAATTATCAATATTAAAATTATCAATTTAGAGCTATGATGTCATAGTTCTCAAAATGGCGGCTTCCATTAACAAAGTTCAAATGGTCATATCTGCTTTGTTTATCTGACATCTGATTTTGATCATTCTCTCACCATTTTGCAACTTTTTCAGAACTCTCATTTATAAAGCTTTTTACAGCACACTGCTACATTCCCTTTAAGTCAAAATAATGTCCTAAGCTGAGAGATTACATAATGCCATGTGTTTGTGATGTTATGATATTATTTATATTCTTTCCTCCATTCTTATAGGGACATACATCAATCTTGATGTGATGAGTCCCCTTAGTTTTGTTCTATATAACTTACACATTTGCACATCATTATTGATAATTATATGAATAGTTCAATGCTAATTATATTGCGCCTATCATATATTTAAAGGCAGAATATGCTTATTAACCCAAAATAAAACAGTTGACGAAGCACTCGGAAGCATTACAACTTACGAGAATTACGCTAAGAAATGAATTGAATAAAATTAAACTGTACACGCTATGCCAAATAAATAGTTGTGTACTAATTACGCTGTATCCCCTACACGCTGCGCCGATGCTATGCACAACACAGGAAGTGTGCAGATCCAAATGGCTTATTTATAGCACAGGTAATGTTTATGTAAACACAAGAGCTAAAAAGTCAGTGTGCCTTTTTAACAAAGTGTACGTTTCTAATCAGTTGTTTCTATGAATGGCTGTGAACATCGGGGGATTTAATGCAAAATTGACGGAAATATTATACACAAATATTTGACACAAAGTCTCTATCATCTCCGTTAAGGTTAACAATAAGCATATTCTGACTAAGCCTATGCTAAAATAACTAAGAAAATTCAAAAACTCGTATTAAATTGTATTACGTTTTATTCACTTATATGCCAGCAGGTTTAAGGTCATGATGAGACCGGATTAATAAACAGGTGCTATGTTAATGGGTAATAAATACTTCTAGATTTTGGTTGTCCCTTTAACATTGGAGAGACCCTGCGATAAAATATACTGGTATACAGTATTAGTATTATTAGATGCAGCAGAATTGTTTAGAGCATATAAAAGCAGGCAATGAATGAAGGCTGACAACTATATTGTATAAGAAATTCATCTAATTTTAAACTCATCAGTAACATATATAATTAAGGGATTTTCGATCATATCAAATAATTTAAACCCAATATGCACCTAAAGTGTCTTTGGTCCAGTGATGGAGTGATATGCTACGTGAATGCTGGAAATAACACTTATTGAGGGCCACAGGGAAGATTAGTTTCCTAACTGGGCTACCCTCTTAAAATAAAGTATTCAGTGCAAATACTTGCCCATAATTTACATTAATCTATGTGATGTCTCGTCGGTACGGGTCATGGACATTTACTTCCGTAAACATGTATGATATCTTTGACATAAAACTTGTGTTTGTAATGTATCCAAATAAATTATAATTATTTTAAATATAATCGATGTTTTGTCTTATATTTTTACCAATCTATTGTGCATTTTAGGTTTCTATGTAAATCAACATATAAATCAGTCCCGTTATTTCTAGAAGTATTATGGTTATTGTGTTCAAAATAACTTGTGTCACAGGGTCTTTGTTTTACAGATGAGTCTCTTCTGAAACAAATGACATCCTGTGTTACAAAAATAAATCATTACATTTATAATAATAATAAAAACGAGGTTGCCTGTAGACGCTCTACTGTGTAAAGATGTCATATTTAGCCTTTTCCTATATAAACTTTGGGTCGCCATGGCGGCCATTTTGATTATTGCAAGAAAACAAAAAACACAAATTAATAGACGCCAACCATTGTGATAAAGTTTCAACAAAATCCTTCAAGAGGTTTCAGAGAAGATGTCAATTTTAGCCTTTTCCTATATAACTCTATGTAAACTTTGGGTCGTCGTGGCGGTCATTTTGATTATTCGACAATAACTAAAAACACAAATTTGATAGAGGCCAACCCAAGGAACATGTATATGATATTTTACTGGAATGGATTAAGTGGTTTCGGAGGAGATGCCGTTTGAAATCTCTTTAAATTTGACCTAATTTTAGCCATGGTGGCTATTCTGGATGACTGACGGCTGCGAAAAACATAAATCTGAGGAGGACTATCCCAAAGATCATTGTGATTTTCATCAAAATCCTTCAACCGGTTTCAGAGAAGATGTCATTTTTAGCCTTTTCCTATATAACTCTATGTAAACTTTGGGTTGACGTGGTGGCCATTTTGATTATTCGACAATAATGAAAAACACAAACTTGATAGAGGCCAACCCAAGGAACATGTTTATGATATTTCACAAGAATGGAATAAGTGTTTCCGGAGGACATGTTGTTTGAAATTTCCTTACATTTGACCTAGTTTTAGACATGGCAAATCTGAGAGGGACTATCCCAAATATCATGGTGATTAAGTTTCATCAAAATCCTTCAAGCGGTTTCAGAGAAAATGTCATTTTCAACCTTTTCCTATATAACTCTATATAAACTTTGGGTCGCCGTGGTGGCCATATTGATTATTCGACGATAACGAAAAACACAAACTTGATAGAGGCCAACCCAAGGAACATGTATATGATATTTCACAAGAATGGAATAAGCGGTTTCAGAGAAAATGTCATTTTCAACCTTTTCCTATATAACTCTATATAAACTTTGGGTCGCCGTGGTGGCCATTTTGATTATTCGACGATAACGAAAAACACAAACTTGATAGAGGCCAACCCAAGTAACATGTATATGATATTTCACAACACAGACCTAATAACAAATAGATTGGACACTACGAAAATTATTTAAATTTCACGTGGCACAGTGCGAAAATTTCACAAATTATTTCCCAACTTTAAACACACATATTATGAAGAGTTTTGTAGATACAAGTTGCATTCATGCCAAATACCATCACAAATTTAATTTTCTTTCCAATGATAGTATTTCTCTTTCTCTTACATTTAGAGCAAAAAAGGAGTTTGACGGAAACTTTGACTATATCAAAACCTTGATTTTTAAGAGAAAAGCGAAAAATGATGACATTTTTAACTTTAAACATATTTTTATACAATTTCTTACTTTCAAAATAAACATAAATTATTATAATACCATTTTGCTATTCACTATGAATCGTTTGAATGTATTCTCATCAAAATCAGTGAATAATTGAGAGAGAAGATAGAAGGAAAAGTTAAGGTGCCACGTGATACTTTGGTTACTTCATTGGTTAAGATAGGAAGTTTCCTATCTGTTTATTAATATGTCTGTGTTCACAAGAATGGAATAAGCGGTTTCAGAGAAAATGTCATTTTCAACCTTTTCCTATATAACTCTATATAAACTTTGGGTCGCCGTGGTGGCCATTTTGATTGTTCGACGATAACGAAAAACACAAACTTAATAGAGGCCAACCCAAGGAACATATATATGATATTTCAGTAGAATGGAATCGGTGGTTTCGGAGGAGATGTCGTTTGAAATTTCCTTAAATTTGACCTAGTTTTAGCCATGGCGGCCATCTCGGATGACTGGCGGCCGCGAAAAACACAAGTCTGAGAGAGACTATCCCAAATATCATTGTGCTTAAGTTTCATCAAAATCTTTCAGGCGGTTTCAGAGAAGATGTAATTTTTAACCTTTTCCTATATAACTCTATGTAAACTTTGGGTCGCCGTGGCGGCCATTGTTGTTGTTGTTCTCTCGAAACCTCCTTGAAAGGAGAACCGTCTGTCGACGTGGTATAATTCCTCCACCCGAATATATATGAATAGTGGAACAGTCCAATCCACCACCGAGAATACGCTACGCTAATATTTTCACAGCAGTTTATATTAAGATTGTGTTTAACACCACAATTAATGCATTCATTCAGTGGTTACTGTCCCACTCTATGTGTTTAAAACAATTTTTAAAAGTCTGTATCGGGTTATATGCAAGCTGTATAGCAACCTTCTAACTTGAAACTCAAAGTTTTGTAACAGGGGGGGGTGCAATGGATCTCAGGGATGGGAAGTTTGTGTAGTCCAAAAGTAACTGTATCTTCTGCTTGGCACACAGTACATTGAAGTCGGAAAATCCTAATTCTTCAAGTTCATGACTGATATCACATAAAATTTGTTGTCTGAGACTGTGCAAGGCACCACAGTTCAGAATAAAATGTTCCAGTGTTTCGTCTTCTAACCAACACAACCGACATGTAGCGTCAACTTGGTTTTGGTTAAACCTAGCCCTGGAATCCTGAAGAATATAGCCTCCACACAAGAGTTTTAACTGTATAGGAATCCTCAGCATATCTTTGGACGACTTCAGAGGTACTCTCAGTATCCGATGAGGTTTCCCCGGTAGATATTCCGGGTTCAGGTATTGAAGACTTTTGTAATATTGCACTCTAGTTTCGATTTTATCAATCCAATATTTATTTACGGCACGGTTTATATATTTTTGCCATCTAAATTTATGCATAGGATCATTCAATAAAGTTTTTGGATCAATGATGTCATATTTCCAAGCAAGTCTTTTTATTTCGATGAACCAGCTATTGCTGTTTTGAATGTTTAGTGAAAGTTGTCTGATCGCTAATTTCTTTTCCAAAGCATTATCGTTTTGTGCACAAATATTACGGAATAGAGTCAATGCTTTCTTGTCCACTTGCCCCTCTATCGGGAGAAATCCGGATAATAAGTATACCGCCGAGTCCGCTGTATTTACTGGGACAGATAAGATCTGTTTAAGAGTCGTCTTTTGAAATGTTTCTAATTTATCAAGATCCTTACTTTTTGGTAGTAGTATTTCCAAGCCATATAACAAAATTGGCTGCACATACACTTGGACGAGATGAAGACAGGTTTCCGGATCGAGACCATTATTACCATGAAGACCACTTGCCATTAAACTGTACAAGGCTCTACGCGCCTTCTGTATATTATTATTCACATTTATGTCTATAGTATCTTTCAAAGTTTTGGCTCTCTTTATACCGAGATGTGTACTGTATTCTACATTTGGAATTTTATTTTCATATATTTTTGATTATTTGACGATAACGAAAAACACAAACCTGATAGAGGCTAACCCAAGGAACATGTATATGATATTTCGCAAGAATGGAATAAGTGGTTTCGGAGCAGATGTCGTTTGAAATTTACTTAAATTTGACCTAGTTTTAGCTATTGCGGCCATCTTGGATGACTGGCGGCCGTGAAAAACTCAAATCTGAGAGGAACTATCCCAATTATCATTATGCTTAAGTTTCATCAAAATGTTTCAGGCGGTTTCAGAGAAGATGTAATTTTTAACCTTTTCCTATATAACTCTATGTAAACTTTGGGTCGCCGTGGCGGCCATTTTGATTATTTGACGATAACGAAAAACACAAACTTGATAGAGGCTAACCCAAGGAACATGTATATGATATTTCACAAGAATGGGATAAGTGGTTTCGGAGGAGATGTCGTTTGAAATTTATTTAAATTTGACCTAGTTTTAGCTATGGCGGCCATTTTGGATGACTGGCGGCCGTGAAAAACACAAATCTGAGAGGAACTATCCCAATTATCATTATGCTTAAGTTTCATCAAAATCTTTCGGGCGGTTTCAGAGAAGATGTAATTTTTAACCTTTTTATAAACTTTGGGTCGCCGTGGTGGCCATTTTGATTGTTCGACGATAACGAAAAACACAAACTTAATAGAGGCCAACCCAAGGAACATATATATGATATTTCAGTAGAATGGAATCGGTGGTTTCGGAGGAGATGTCGTTTGAAATTTCCTTAAATTTGACATAGTTTTAGCCATGGCGGCCATCTCGGATGACTGGCGGCCGCGAAAAACACAAGTCTGAGAGAGACTATCCCAAATATCATTGTGCTTAAGTTTCATCAAAATCTTTCAGGCGGTTTCAGAGAAGATGTAATTTTTAACCTTTTCCTATATAACTCTGAGAGGGGCCCTCCCAAGTAACATTGTGATGAAGTTTCATCAAAATCCTTCAAGCGATTTCAGAGGAGATGTCGATTTTATAAAATTGCTGGCATACAGACGGACAGAAGGACGGACGACGGACGAAAAGTGATCGCATAACTACCCTGCTAGTAACACACTCTACCCTGCTAGTAACGCACTCTACCCTGCTACGGTGTTCCGTTAGGGCCATCGTACCATCGCGTATCGACCTTTACAAGCCGATCTGGCTGATTTTCGAACTTGTCCGAGCTTTCATTGATATTAACAATCTGGTAAAGATCGGGTGAACAATGAAGGCCCTATCGTCTTAACGAGGTAAAATATATCATTTTTTACTAAACCAAGGGCCATGCCTCCTCTGTTACTGGTTCGATCTGGCTGGTTTGCGGACTTATCCCAGCTGTTATTGGTATTAACATTCTGGTAACGTTTGGTTAAGATCGGATGAAAAATGAAGGCCCTATCGCCTTAACGAGGCAAAATATAATATAGCATTTTTAACTAAATCAAGGGCCATAACTCCACTGTAACTAGTTCGAACTGGCTGGTTTTCGAACGTGTCCGTGTTTTCATTGATATTAACAATCTGGTAAAGTTTGGTAAAGATCGGATGAAAAATGAAGGCCCTATCGTCTTAACGAGGTAAAAGTTAATTTTCGGACGGACGGACGGACGGACGACGGACAACTCGTCATCCCATAAGCTCTGCTAGCCTCTTGGCCAGTAAAGCTAAAAATTGACCGTCATGTATAACCTGACATGTGTTGAAACTAGAGTAAAACACCATACATACAAACAAAATCATGGTTTTCAATGGTTCTCGGACTGTGAACTGACATTGTTCGCTGGGGAACGGCAGCGACTCTTATATTGTTTTAGTAATTGCAAATGGTAAGGTAGTAATGAATAGTTTCTTTGAGTTTTTTCACTTTGATAACGCAATCTTACAATTACACATGGTAGCAATAAACAGTTTATCTGTGTTGTAATGCACGCTAACGCAAACGCATCCCATACATGTAATTCTATTTCTGTGCTGATGTGTACTTTAGCACGTCGTGCTACAGCACGTCGTGCTACAAAGGTCAATATGTAATCAATTTGTAAGGCATGTCAGGGATTCGCGTAGCACAAATTGGGAAGAAAGTGTCTGGTAAAAAAAAACGGTCATGGCGTGTTTACGTCTCCGTGACAACTATTTTTTTGGAATATTGTTTTAACACCCGTGACTTGGCCTGTTATTATGTTAAACTTTGTTCCCAGAAATAATGCTATTTTCTCTCGGCAGCTGTTTTACGCTTGCGTTGGTATCGATGAACTACAAGTCCCACCCACCAGATATTGCTCTGGTACAATATAGTCCCGCTGGAAATAGTTTATTTCTTAAATACAGGCAACGTCAGTTCGGTATAGGGACAACCCTGACCATAGGACATCCTGGACCACATTAAGGACATCCCGGACCACATGGTTAAATGGTAAATCTTATTTGGTTTGTGATATTAATAGTCATACATTCTACTCATAAACTAAGTTCATTTGAACAGGATAGTTTGGAATTAACTGTCACATTTATATGTTTGTTTAAGTCTACATATTAACAAGAAATAATCCATATGCAATTGCCTTATTTGCATGTTAAAGACACATTTCGAGCCTATTGTATTTGGGGTGGGGGGGGGGGGGAGTGGGTGTGTGGGGGGGGGGGGGGAGTGGGTGTGTGGGGGGGGGGAGGGGGAGATAATTTCTTTAGGTAACTGTAAATCACTGTTAGCCAAACAATTTCATGAGTGTGATATTCAATTTTTCTTCAGGTTATGAGGCCCACCCAATAAAGCATTTGTGACTTGTACACATATTAACACATTAAAGAATGTTGTATATTTATTGTATTGTGCTCTGATTTTTGGTCTAAAACAATTAGGAAATACCAGATAAGTTTTGTATTCAAAAGCTAAATTATGAACATCTATTTCTTCATTAAAGTAAATTACAAAGTGTTGTTAAGCTATTGTTACTCTCAATATAGCTATGCTATACAAATAAAAAAACTAAGAGCGGGCCTCAGTTTAGATACCTGAGTTGATCAGCCATGAAGCGTGCTAGCTGTAAATATTCAAGCTTCCCGTGCTTTTTCAATGACCAAGTAGCGTTGGTAAATGTGTCTTTAAAAACAACAACAGTATTAAACACGCCATGACATATGAAGACATGCTAGTTATGTTTTCTTATATAATTAATAATACTAAGGCATAGGAAACCGTGACAGTCATGTGAGTTATGTCTTAAAAATCATTAACTGCCAATGCGGTCCGTCAGCTTAATAATATACTGAAAGGAAAAAGAAACGCAGGGTGCGTATTTCCGCTATATATTGCATATACTGCACACTTAATTCCATATATATTCCAAGGAAATCCCAAGATGTTTTGTAAAAAAAAAAGTTCAGTTAGTTAGAGAAAGGACACAACTGTGATGTTGTAGACGTTTTAATCACAGTACACGTTGTAACAAGAAATTCATAAATACTGAAGTTCCTCTTTGAAAAATTGAGCCAGTTCAGTACTGTATTTAATGTTAAGTGATTGCAACATTTAAAGCCTGTTTGCTCACCTGCTTGAGCCAAATGCGCATTCTGACGATAATGAAACTTTAAAGGGGTAACCATTGGTGTGTTCAGTGCTGTTTAAACCTTCTTTCTAAAAGGACAGGCCTAATGTCGCCCTGTACCATTCGATTAGCAGTAGCATATTAAACATATAATATATAGCGGAAATACGCACCCTGCGTTTCTTTTTCCTTTCAGTATACATGTTCGACGACCGAGAGCTACGGTTTCCGTCCAAGAACTAATGTTTTTGTTTGTTTGAGAATTAAACTTTTTGTTTAAGATCTATGATTTACGGTTTGAAAGCACGGTTCTCGGACTGTGAACTGGTGGTGTTTTGTATAATGATGTTTTGAACCTGATAACTGATGTTTTTACGTGCTTATGTCTACATTTGCGAGAACTAAGGTTCCCCTTTGAAAATTGAAGTTTTTTTTGTCTGAGAACTGAGGTTTTTGTTTTCCGTTTGAGATCTTAGTGTTTGTTGATGATAACACGTTGTTTGGAACCCTCACCGTATGGCACAAGGCCTTTTGGCGAGCATTTCAATAGAAAGGTTTACGGTTGCGAAGAGTCCGGCCCAGTAAAAGCCGACATCCCTCAGAAGTTTACTGTAGAACAGCAGGAGTAGAGTTGACAGGAGCGTAGAAATCCAACGTAGATAGTCTGTAGACGATTACAGTAATTGTCGAAGAAGATTCATTTTTGAAATTGTAGAATAAGATTTTGGTCAATCGGATTGCCTGCAGAATTGTGACTAGGTCAATTCGACTGCCGGCTCGAAATCGTCTCAGCCAACCAGGAAACAGATGATTAGACGTTGCCAGCAGGTCAAACCCATCGCTCGCGGAGTCCGAGCCAGGCCTGCCAAATCTCCGGATAAAATCCTTTTTCAGTCGTTCTCCGGATCTCCGGATTTAAGTGTACAATCTCCGGATTTTCCCTCAAAAGAAAATGTTCATGATTTAAAAGCTATACTTTCACAGTTTATCAGCTATTTCCCGAAATGGTCTTGTTACGCTCCTTAGTCAGAGGAGTATTTACAAGTGTGGAATCAGTCATCCGTGTAATGCACTGACTGAATGTACAATTAACACCTAAGGACATAATTAGTTCCTTCAATGGCATGCGCAATAGCAGTAATATGTATGTTGCTTCTTTAACTGGTCAACCTAACTGAAATAGCAAGTGTGAGGAAATAGCAACTCCTTGTGTGTGGTACCACTATGATGATTATACTTTGTATAAGAGTTGACTTTGTATTTGCATTTAGTACGCATGTGTGTAGAAAAAATAAGTGCACTTCCATAAAAAAAAATGTGGTAAAATTAAAGCGTCTTTCTAATCGAATTACTATGCTAATCTATTACTTTCTATAACTATCAAACAATGCATCAACTTGTATTAATTGCATAAATAATTTAAATTTGCATTGTAATTAAGCCACACTATATTGGCGCATACTACAGGCCTCATGAACTACGAAAGTCTCTTGAAAAGGTTAGCCAACACCCTGGTACCATATTTCTTGCAGGTGATCTGAACTTACCAAAACTTGATTGGAATGCAGAAACACCTACAATCCTACCATCATGCCAGCATAAAGGTATATATGAAAACTTTTTAGATTTAATGAATGATTTTAACCTTACCCAGATAGTCAAAGAACCTACCCGCTTTGACAATGTCCTTGACCTTGTCCTAACCACTAATGATACTCTGGTGGAGAAAGTCTCCATTCTACCTGGTCTAAGTGACCATGACATTGTGAGTGTAGAGGCTAACCTCAAACCTAGACTAATGAAGATAAAACCACATCAGGTATATATGTACAGGAAAGCCAACTGGGAACTCTTTAGGGATAAGATGGGTGCTTTTAGGGATAAGTTTTTACTTAGTTATCATGGTAAGACTGTACAACAACTCTGGGATGAGTTTACAGAGAACCTGGACAAATTCCAAGCTGAATGTGTACCATCCAAGATTCTAAGAGGTAAGAGGTCCTTACCCTGGATTACACAAGACATTCGGAGAGCAATTAGGAAACGTAACCGGCTCTATGACCGTTTAAAACGAACTAAGTGCCCTAAGGTCCGAAAAGAACACCTTCGGTTCAGACATCTTGTCCGAAAGAAAGTACAACTTGCTCATGGTAGGTATATTGAAGACTTGCTAGGTGTTAATACCCCTGAAGACATCGAAGACAAGAAGGTAAACACTAAACGCCTTTTTTCCTACCTTAAGAGCTCGAGAAAAGACAGTGAAGGCATTTCGCCACTACAATCTGAAGGCAAATTACACTCGGATACCATCACTAAGGCAAATATACTTAACAAACAATTTCAGTCAGTATTTTCTGCTCGAAATCCAATGACAAATGATGACGATCCAACAAAACCAGACAACATTACTGCCATGCCTGATATAGATATATCTACCAATGGTATTCTTAAATTATTGGGTAATCTCAATCCTACCAAAGCAGCTGGCCCAGACAAGATGAAGCCACTAGTGCTGAAGGAATTGAGACAGCAGATTGCACCAATCTTAAAGGTAATATTCCAACTTTCTATGGAACAAGGCCAAGTACCAAAAGATTGGACCACTGCAAATGTTACACCCTTATACAAGAAGGGAGACAGGTCAGTTGCGGCTAACTACCGCCCTATTTCATTAACCTGTATCATCTGTAAGGTGCTTGAGCACATAGTAGCCTCAAACCTTGTAAAACACCTCAATAGGAACAACATTCTCAGTGATATGCAGCATGGCTTCAGAGAGAAGAGATCGTGCGAGACACAACTTGCTATGCTAGTTGAGGATTTGGCTAAAAGTTGCTCTGAAGGTAAGCAAACTGACTTAATCCTCCTAGATTTTAGCAAGGCATTCGACAAGGCTAATCACGAGAAGCTGCTCTACAAACTAAAGAACTACGGAGTCCACGGTAATACTCTACACTGGATAAGAGCATTCCTCAGTGACCGTACACAGACTGTTGTCATTGAGGGTGAGAAATCGGATACAATTGAAGTCACTTCAGGAGTACCCCAAGGATCTGTCTTGGGTCCTATCCTTTTTCTTGCCTACATAAACGATCTGCCTGAAAATATTACCTCACAAGTAAGGCTATTTGCAGACGATACAGTTGTATATCTCACGATCAACGACGAAAGGACAGACAATCAGACTTTACAGACCGACCTTGACCGACTTGAAAGATGGGAAACCTTGTGGGATATGGAGTTCAACCCATCAAAGTGCGAAGTAATTCATATAACTAGGTCAAAAACGGCCAAACCCACAAGGTACATGCTCCATGGACAGGTTCTACAGGCAACTGAGAATGCTCGTTATCTCGGTGTAGACATCACCAGTAACCTATCATGGAACACTCACATTAACAGGATCACAGCCAAGGCTAACAGCTCCCTTGGCTTTGTCAAGAGGAACATTAAGGTAAAGTCTCCTAAGATCAGAGAATGCGCTTATAAAACCTTAGTTCGTCCACAACTCGAATATGCCAGTACAATCTATGACCCACACACTAAGTCCAATATAGACAAACTTGAAAAAGTCCAAAGACGTGCTGCACGCTGGACCACGAATGATTTTTCTCATTATTCTAGTGTAACTGAGATGCTAGATAAATTGGGTTGGAGAACCTTACAACAGCGCCGGGCAGATGCGCGTCTATGCCTCCTTTACAAAATGATTCATGAGTTGGTCGCCATCACTATACCTCATTATTTTGAAGCTAATAATAGAGTATCCAAATATTGTCATTCTATGTCTTTCAAGCAGAATCACACACGGGTTGATTATTACAAGTATTCATTCTTTCCCCTTACTATAGTACAGTGGAACTCGCTAAATGCAGATGTTGTACTACTGCAAGACTTTGATTCATTCAAGCTTGCAGTTAGTCAGCTCCAGCACACCAAACCATAAACATCATGAGTTTGTTTTTAACCTTCTTTTATCTTATCGTTCTATTTTTAACATGTCTTACACTATTTTTACCCTTGTCTAAATAATGCTTTTCTTTACTTTTTTACTAATTAGACACGACGCGCAGCTGCCCGATTATGCCTGTGAAGGCGTGTGGCAGGATGTAAAGATAGATAGATAAACAAAAGTAAGTGTGAAAATGAAGTCGCTCGCTCCAAATTTTCATTTAAAAATATTCTTCACGCGCTTTAAAATCTTAAATTTTAAAAATCTCAGGCCTGCCGAGCCTTGCGGGGTCACATGGTTCCTGACTGCCTGTTCGGTGGTCTAAACTGGAATGTCCTTAATATTGTGTCTGACAATTGCGTTTTTTGTTTGAGAACTAAGCTTTAAAAACATGGTTCTCGGGATGTGAACTGACGTTGTCTGTATTATGATACATGTTTTGACATGATAACTGATGTTTTTTACATGCTTATACAAAGCAATGCTTATTTCAGAGGGTACCATTCCCACCCCTCCTGGCATCTGGAGTACTGGCTTTTTTCGGGCATGGCATCTGGAATACTCCCTAACAGAGGGTTGGCATCTGGAATACTATTTGAACCATGCGTGGCCGCGCAGCGGCCGAGCCCGAGGGCCCGAGCTCTTTAGGGGGGGGGGGGGGGGGCTGGGGGGGGGGGGGGGGGGGGTCCGGGGTCATGCCCCCCGGAAATTTTTGAAACCTAGGTGCTCTGAAATGGCATTTCCAGCATTAGCATTTACTTTAATGTTTTGGATGGAAAAAAATATTTGTTGAGAAAAATACGGCGTACGCGTATGAAAAACTGCGATGTCGGCGTACGGCGTACCACAGCCCGGCGTACGAAATACTGGCTAATATGGGTCGGAATCCGGCGTACGAAAAGGGGATCGGTACCCTCATTTCACGACCGAGGTTTGAGAACTAATGCGCTGAGCACGAACTGGTTTGCACCCTGTGTAAATCTCACGCTGTCAAGTTTCGCGGGAAAAGTTGACAAACGTTAGCTTACTCTGGCTGCAGCGAAGTGGGCACAGCTTTTTGGAGAAAATAAACAAAACCAAAAGGTATTTACGTTCCTTTTAGCGTTCTTCTTGTAATGAGGTTGTACTTGGCTTCATTCAATTAATCAAAGCCTTCCAAATAAATTATGAAATGACGTTTTAGGCACTGCCTAAGCAGCCCAGAGATCTAATGTTTATGGCGTCTCTGATCTAAGAAACGTATTCTGCATCATTCCTTTCTGGTATAACTGCTGCTGCGCGCCGGCTGGTTAAAACGGTTTTAATATAACGTCATGTGGTTAAATTATCTTTGCTTTTAACAATCTGTCAGTCATGGTCATGTCATGACCGTGTCTTATTGTACCAGTGAGCGCAGTGCTCAACACTTTACAGTGCTTCTTCTTCCACAAAAGTACATTCCACTCTTGCGTATTATGGTACTTTACATGCTCAGTGCAGGTAAATCAACAGTGCTGTTTAAAAGTTATTATGTACAGAGCGATAAAAAACTATCTGAGCTGGACCGTCTGCTTAAATTTAAGCTGCATGTCCAGTGTGGTGCCCCCTACTACTTGCTGTGGTGATATTGGGTACCTGGTGGCCCGGTTAGCTTAGTTGGTACCAGGCTTGAGTCCTTTAATGACAGCACTTTTACCCCCATGGTTTAATAGACATATAAGATTTTATTTTTTTAAAACAGTACCTGTAATGGTTTACTTCAGTAATTGGCGGCAGCGACGATAATTCAGTGAACGCAGGATAGCGGCCCCAGAGGTCTGAGATACCGGAAGTGCTGGGTTAGCTCTTAAAAGTTAAAAGGTGGAGTACTGAGGAGTGTGGTGTTGTTTGGTACCAGGTTGCCCAGTTAGTTCAGTTGGTAGAGCACTCTCCTTGTAAGCGAGGGGTCCCGGGTTTGAGTCTCGCTCCTAGACCTAACTTTTCCACCTTGGTTTACTTAAAAAAAATCCTCTAAATTTTAGGCACTGCCTAAGGCCAGAGATCTAATGTTTATGACGTCTGATCTATGCTATTTATTTTGGGAGATGTATTATGTGGTGTTTTTTTACCTGGTATATATTACAGTTGACATGTACTTACAGACACACGATAGACGAGAATCTGGGAGATGTATTATGTGGTGTGTTTTTTACCTGGCATATATTACAGTTGACATGTACTTACAGACACATGATAGACGAGCATCTGGGAGATGTATTAGGCCATCCTTTAAAAAATAGTTGTTTGCTGTTTCCAGACCCAGGATTTTATAAATGGGTTAGGTAGGTTGGTGATTATTTTTTTGTCAAGGACAGTAAACGTCTTAAAATATTAAAGAAAAATATACTGAAAATAGCAACAACAACAAAAAATGCTGAAGAATTGCAATAAAAAGTTTTGGGTAGGGCCCTTTTTCGTGAGTAGGTAGGGAAACGGCAAACCAAATTTTTTTTATGGTTGGCCTTATGTGATATGGTTTCTTACATGTACTTACAGACACACACATGAGAGACAAGAATCTGTGAGTATAGTCATTGAGACACGACTGCACCAAGATGTCTGAGATATTCCTACAGGATGATATTATATCGCTGCTAGACAACCGATTCATCGTCATTATTGGCGACTCCAGTGAGTTGGTGCTTGTTTTGTCTTCATAGGTGTTTGAATTTACGTTATATGCTGTTAGTTTATGTTGAGGAAGTGCAGAATTGATGCATAATTTTACCGCTCAGCAGGGCCGTCGATCTGGTTTGGGGGACTGCGACCCTTACCCTTGGGTGGGGGAATTTTAGCGTGCTTTTACAGGAAAGGGGAATTTTTTTGTGGCCATAATTTTGATTATAATCATTGTTTTAAATAGTCTACATGTTTTATTTGTATTAAATACAGTTCGTACTCAATATTTTACGTACCAAGTGTTTTTTTTGTAAGTTTTTTTAAATTTGTTATTGTTTTTTTTTCAGGGGGGAATTTTGAGTCTGAAATGGAGAAAAATACATAGTTTTTGGAGGGGGGAATGCGTCCTGTTACAGGACGCAAACTCGGCAGAAGGGTACATTTAAGCCTTTACTTTGTGTTGAGCTCTGGTTTATGTCAGTCACGCAATGGATTAGATAGTTGTCTTACCTTCATAATATAAATATAATTTGCCCCAAGTACACAATAATGTATTCAAACGCAGAGGACAAAAGTAAACATTGTATCATTTGCTGACCTCTTCTCTTTGTTAAGCTCCTCTCTGACAATCCCATTCATAATACTGGCAGAGTAGTGGGTTAATTATCAAGGTGATCCCAGATGTTGGTACAAGAGTTTCTTTGTTGTCGCCTCCTAATATCTCAGCTCATTCATGTAATCAGGTTTCTTTAAAGTTTTCAGCATTCCAGACCTTCATAATAACTGATTTGCCTTCCATTTACACCTGCAGTTCAGAGAGGTGTGTACAAGGACCTGGTGCTGTTGCTTCAGAAGAACAAGTACCTTTCAGATTCTCAACTCCGATCCAAGGTGAACTTTGTTAAATACCATCACATCTTTATATCTTATTGGTGCTTACACGTAGACAATTTTTGATTCAGAAGGATATACCAAATGTTCATGTATCACCTAATTAACAAAACTGAACTAAAGAAGCTAGTATAAGTGGCAGCTGTTTGCGTCAAACTTAAAAGGTTGAAATCAGACGGGTTCTTCAGTCACTTCCATCTAGCGGAAACCCGGTAACTGTAATTTTCCAATATGATTCGCATACTTGGACACAAAAACTGCTTTTTCTTTTACAAGTTTTAATAACATATAACCATCTGTAAGAGGGGCTGTTATAAAGTTCTTACACTCAGGTCATCAATTTCATAGCACTTATTCCAAGCTTTTAAGTTACAATATATATATAGTGTATAATGCTAAGATTCAATAGCCAAGCTTAAATGCCCCAAAAAAATTGTAGATTTTAAAATCAAAACTGTATCTGTGTTATATATTCAGGGAGAGTTCACATTTAGTGGTGACAAGTTGATAGAGGGAGGCCAGTATGGAGAGATGACCAATGGCGTGATGTATCGGGAAGTGAGACAGTACCAGACCGACTACCATCTGGTCAGGTTCTACTTTGTCACGCGCTGTTACAACTCCTACGTGGAGTCCATCCTGTCTGACCTGTCCAAGGATCCCCTCCCTGACGTCATTCTGATGAACTCATGCCTCTGGGATATAAGCAGGTATTACTGGACTAGTATACTGAACTATTAATATTTGGATTTACCTTATTGCACATCAAGCTTAAAGAAATTGTATGTTACTTTGTATTTGACAACATTGGCACCACATGGAGTGTTTTTCTTTCTCACTTATAATTTGTGATCTAAGGTTAGTATCAGTTATCTCCCATTTTTTTAAAACTGGATATCTCTTATACAAATATATTAAAGACCATTTTCAAGAACATGCCACCTCTGTTGATGAAATAAAGCAGCTGTATTTGTAGGTTTGGAGCCACCTCTGTTTATGAATATTTGCAATGAAGCATTTGTAGTTTGGGAGCCATCTCTGTTAATGAATATTTCCAACTGTATGTTTGGGGCCTCCTCTGTTGATGAATATTTCCAATTGTAGGATTGGAGCCTCCTCTGATGATGAATATTTCCAATAGGGCAGTTGTACTTGTAGGTTTGGTGCAACCTCTGTTGATGAATATTTTCAATTGTAGGGTTGGAGCCTCTTCTGTTGATGAATTTTTCCAATTTTAGGTTTGTAGCCTGTTGATGAATATTTCCTATTGTAGGGTTGGAGCCTCCTGTTGATGAATATTTCCTATTTTAGGGTTGGAGCCTCCTGTTGATGAATATTTCCTATTGTAGGGTTGTAGTCATAGTCATCTCTGTTGATGAATATTTCCTATTGTAGGGTGGTAGTCATCTCTGTTGAGGAATATTTCCTATTGTAGGGTTGTAGTCATCTCGGTTGATGAATATCTCCTATTTTAGGGTTGGAGCCTCCTGTTGATGAATATTTCCTATTGTAGGGTTGTAGTCATAGTCGTCTCTGTTGATGAATATTTCCTATTGGAGGGTTGTAGTCATCTCTGTTGATGAATATTTCCAATTGTAGGGTTGGAGCCTCCTCTGTTGATGCATATTTCCTATTGGGTTCGATCCCCGCCATTGCCATATGCATTGTGTCCCTGAGCAAGACACTTCATCTGCATTTGCTTAGTACTGGTTCTACCCAGGAAGACATCTCGAGTGATTCAAATAAGTTCATAGAGCTTTCATTACAATCGATGTAAAATAAATAAGTTTAAATAACAAAAATAAAATAAAATTCCTATTGTAGGGTTGTAGTCATCTCTGTTGATGAATATTTCCTATTGTAGGGTTGGATCCTCCTCTGTTGATGAATATTTCCTATTGTAGGGTTGGATCCTCCTCTGTTGATGAATATTTCCTATTGTAGGGTTGGATCCTCCTCTGTTGATGAATATTTCCTACTGTAGGGTTGTAGCCACCTCTGTTGATGAATATTTCCTATTGTAGGATTGGAGCCTCCTCTGTTGATGAATATTTCCAATTGTAAGGTTGTAGCCATCTCTGTTGATGAATATTTCCTATTGTAGGGTTGTAACCATCTCTGTTGATGAATATTTCCTATTGTAGGGTACGTTGTAGCCATCTCTGTTGATGACCATTTCCTATTGTAGGGTTGTAGCCATCTCGGTTGATGAATATCTCCTATTTTAGGGTTGGAGCCTCCTGTTGATGAATATTTCCTATTGTAGGGTTGTAGTCATAGTCGTCTCTGTTGATGAATATTTCCTATTGGAGGGTTGTAGTCATCTCTGTTGATGAATATTTCCAATTGTAGGGTTGGAGCCTCCTCTGTTGATGCATATTTCCTATTGGGTTCGATCCCCGCCATTGCCATATGCATTGTGTCCCTGAGCAAGACACTTCATCTGCATTTGCTTAGTACTGGTTCTACCCAGGAAGACATCTCGAGTGATTCAAATAAGTTCATAGAGCTTTCATTACAATCGATGTAAAATAAATAAGTTTAAATAACAAAAATAAAATAAAATTCCTATTGTAGGGTTGTAGTCATCTCTGTTGATGAATATTTCCTATTGTAGGGTTGGATCCTCCTCTGTTGATGAATATTTCCTATTGTAGGGTTGGATCCTCCTCTGTTGATGAATATTTCCTATTGTAGGGTTGGATCCTCCTCTGTTGATGAATATTTCCTACTGTATGGTTGTAGCCACCTCTGTTGATGAATATTTCCTATTGTAGGATTGGAGCCTCCTCTGTTGATGAATATTTCCAATTGTAGGGTTGTAGCCATCTCTGTTGATGAATATTTCCTATTGTAGGGTTGTAACCATCTCTGTTGATGAATATTTCCTATTGTAGGGTACGTTGTAGCCATCTCTGTTGATGACCATTTCCTATTGTAGGGTTGTAGCCATCTCTGTTGATGAATATTTCCATTGTAGGGTTGGAGCCACCTCTTTTGATGCATTTTTCCAATGAAGGAGCTGTATTTGTTGGGTTGGAGCCACCTCTTTGACGTATCTGTATTTGTAGGTATGGAACCACCTCTGTTGATGACTACAAAGAGAACTTACAGAAACTCTTCAAAAGATTCAAGGAGGCCCTGCCCGAGTCCTGTTTGGTCATTTGGAACATGACACTACCTATCTCTAAGAAAGCACGTGGAGGATTCCTGATACCTGCTGTAGAGTTCATGAACAGTACCCTCAGGCTGGACATACTGGAGGCAAACTTCTTTGTACATAAGGTGATTATTTTCTTTTATTTCATAACACTTTCATAAAAAATCAGATACCACCTCTGTTACCTTGCTCTTGTGGATTATTTAATAGCCGTTTTCCTAGTATTTCTTATTTTCGACCGTAAATTAACGTTTATACCACACCTTAAATACTTGAAGGCCAAATGCCTTAAAGCTCTTAACTTACTTAAAGTTGTTGCAAACACTAATTGGGGAGCAGATCGAAAAGTCCTCTTGCGACTTTACAGATCTCTTATCAGATCCAAGCTGGACTACGGCTCAGTAGTATATGGATCGACTCGCAAGTCGTACTTGCAGATGCTCGACCCTATACATAATCAAGGATTACGACTCGCCTTAGGTGCCTTTCGTACATCACCAGCCGAAAGTCTATATGTTGAAGCCAATGAACCATCACTGTCTCATAGACGAGACAAATTAGCTCTTCAATACGCCATTAAATTAAAGTCTAACCCTTCAAACCCAACTTTCGATAACGTTTTTCATCCTAGTTGTGAACCTCTTTTTGATCGAAAACCGAAGGCCATTCGACCATTTGGTCTTCGTATTAAACCAAAATTAAGAGACACTGAAATCGACCTAAATTTGATTGCCAAGTACAAAGTACCACAAATTCCACCGTGGACTTTGGAAACTCCAACAATTATTTTTGATCTTTGTAATAATAACAAATCCAGTACAGACCCTACTGTCTTTCAAAGCAAATTTAATGAAATTATATCGAAATACAGTGAATTTCAACATATCTACACAGATGGCTCTAAAGATGGAGATAAGGTAGCTGCAGCAGCTGTTCACAAACACAGCATAAAGAGCCGCCTGCCTGACAAGGCCTCTATCTTTTCAGCTGAACTTAAGGCAATTGAACTTGCCTTAAATTATATTCAGGAATCTGATGATGACCATTTTGTAATCTTTTCTGATTCCCTTTCATCTCTTCAAGCACTGGGTAATATGAAACATGATAACCCAGTTGTGCTTCAACTTTTAGAAAAATACAATTCTCTTATAATTGATAATGTTATTATTTTCTGCTGGCTTCCAAGCCATGTAGGAATACGTGGTAATGATAGAGCTGATAGTGCTGCTAAGGCAGCATTAGATTTACCTATATCTAATACCAAATTACCTTATACTGATTTTAAAAGTTGTATTAACACATATATTCGTAACTCTTGGCAAACCGCTTGGGATTTGTCCTTTAACAATAAACTCCATTCAATTAAACCGTTACTCGGAGAATGGCGTTCTTCTACTAGACCCATTCGTCGAGAGGAAGTTATACTAGCCCGGTGCAGGATAGGGCATACACGTTATACTCATTCATATTTATTACAAGGTGAGCAATTACCAGAATGTATACCCTGCTTTGCACCGTTAACGGTCAAACACATCTTATTGGAATGTGTAGACTTTGATCCTATGCGTCAAAGGTACTACAATGTTAATACTATGAAAGAGTTATATGATACTGTAGATTTTAGTCTTGTTTTAGATTTCCTCAAAGAGATCAGACTATATAAATCATTGTAATGTGTTCTTATATATTTATACTTGTTTATGTGCCCGTTGACGGGCATTTGTTGATTTACATACATACTTTATATTACACCTTATCATCCCTTATTTTTTAATAATTTTATCTTTATATATTTACATGAATTTTTAATTAATTCTTCATTTTCATCATTTTTTTGCGCACAATATGACCTATTTATGTGTCGACGTGCCGTAAAACACCATTCATTCATTCATTCATTCATTCATTCATTCATTCTTCTCTAGTAGAACTTCTGTATTGCATATATCATTATCACTGCATGTAATACAAATACAGTTACCATACAGTTTTACAATGTTTGTAACTTTTCAACTACATACACACTATAATAATGAAATGGTGACCTCGAGCTTTCATCCTAACACTTTTGAACTTATCAGCAGAATGCTCGTCTCACTACTGACATGGTGACTGTTGGCACGTAAGGTTAGTTTTCTCTGTATGTTGTTGAACAGTTGAAAATATTGCTGAATAATGAATAAATTACAGTCAAATTTCCACAAGAAAAGACCATACAGTTTCAGATAAAATTATTGATTAAAAACAATTCAATATTTTTAAAGGGACAGATGGAAGAATTTTTTTTTTTAAAAAGGTGTGGGATCCTGTTTCTGCATCTCTCATCTGCTTCTAAACACCCCCAGTATATACTTGCATGCACGTGCAAACCTCCCATTGGTTGTTTACAGTTATTTAATAGGTCGTAATAAAATATACTATGCCTATATGTCAAAATGATACTGGTTTAATAAATCGAGACACTAATTTTAATGCTTGATACAAACTTCAATATTGCCGTGTGTCCCTTTAAAAATCAAAATATCTTGGCCTACATACAAACAACCTGTAGTGTCATTTGTATTAGACAAGGGGCAGTCTGCAAATCATTCATAATGGTAATTCACTTAACTGCTCTGATTGATTGAAATCAGCTTATCATTTCACCGGGGAGCTAGGGTCAGACGTGACAATAGACCAGTGTATTTCTGTGTCAAGGCAAGCATGGTGCCCGCCGATACCAATAACACATTTCAGAAAAGGGATAGATGTCTATAAGTTTTTGATAGAATTATATATATTTAGGATCTTAAATAATCAAGCATTCATTTAATATCCGGCGATATCTTGTGGGCAATTCATGTTGAAAAATATACTCATCAAAACAAAAATTAACTATCCAAGGAGTTTTTTGGTCTATTCTCACTATTCAATAGTATGATTTTTGTGTCGCCTGCATAGCTCAATAACTTGAAAAGGATAGCACCCACCATCTTTCAACTTTGTAACTCGATTGTCCTTGGTGAGATAATGACTCTTTTACGATTTTGGGGTCTTTAGGTCCTTAGGTCAAATGTTAAGGTCACTGTGACATGATTCTGAAATATGGCTTTTGCTCAATAACTTACGAAGGAATTTACCAAACTTTTCTAAAAAATTGTACTAGTTGAGAAGCTGACCTCTATTAATTTACGGTAAGTAAGTCAAAGGTCAAGGTCACTGTGACCTGATAATGAAAACTTGTTTCTGCTCATTAACTTGTGTAGGAATCAATCTCTGACATTAAAAATAGACCCTTTATCATGCTACGATACTCTACTCTACTAAGGATCTGACAACACTCCATAGGAGGTCACATCAGATTGACCTTACGATTAGCCAATCAGATTTCAGCCTACAAAATTGCTCGGTATAGACTGCATCACTGTGCTTGTCGCGTTTCAGTATAAAGCTGTGGAGATGTCTATGCTCGGTATTGAAAGAGACGATGTCCGTAACTTTTAGCTTATAAAACACAAAATAATTGCATTGACAAACACAACACACCAACCATTATTGAATATTTACCGGGAAAAAAAAAAGATTGACGGAATTCAATAGCAGTACAAAATAATGTACCGATTCGTGGGATTGAACCCACACTAAAATTTAACTCGCGGGTCAATAGCCAACGACTTACTATTTAGAAATCTAATGTCATAATAATTTCGGTAGAATATATATTTTCGAAACACCTAAATGGCAAGTTTTACATTAATAATACGAAGAAAATCATGGGCGCTGTCAGGTGTTTCGAAAATATATATTCCACCGAAATTATTATGACATGTGTAAAACACATAGATCTATATCCCAAAACACATAGATCTATATCTTCACGTGTTATTGCTGTGGATTGCATGATAAATTCAAAGAAATGCACAGAGGAAGTACAGAGTGCAAGATCTGTAACTTTGTCATTATTCAAATTAGAGTTATTGCCCTTTGTAATTTTATACTTAGAATTTTTGTCCGTCCGTCACACTTGTCCAGAGCATATCTTCAAAACTACTGATAGGATTAAAATGAAACTTCACACAAAAATAGAGGGCAATGAGAGGAAATGCAGAGTACAAGAACCGTAACTCTTGTCTTCATTCAAATTAGAGTTATTGTCTTTTGTAATTTTATACTTAGAATTATCTTCAAAACTACTGGTGTGACTGCAGTTTTGTAATTTTATACTTAGATTTTTTATCCGGAACATAAACTACTAATGGAACTGCAAATTAAAAACTGCAGGGTGATACAAGGCCATATGATCAGTTGAGGATACATTTTGAGGAGCATCCATTGGTTCTACTGATTTTCTTTATCTAGATGTACATAGAATGTTCATTTCTGTTGGCGCCATATAACCTTTTTGTGTTGTAGCGCACTGTATAACAATAATTCAATTCAATTCAATTAGCTGAACATTATTATTTTAAAAGCAAAAGTCTTTTTATGCTGTTTTAGTCGAAAGTTAGATGTGATATAGGCTGTTTTAGTCGAAAGTTAGATGTGATATATGTTCTACTTAATTCCAGAATTGTTGACAGTTAAGTTAATACTATTAAACTCGTACAACATAAACACACTTTCGTATTCCAGTTGGCCCTGTCCTGCGGTTACAATGTCCTTGATCTACACTACTTCCTGCGACATCAGCTACAGAGAAGGGCAGGTAACTCTACTTAAGTCAGTTTTGATGAGAGATCTGTGTATGGATTATTACATTTTATTTTTTTCTCATTTCTGGGTTAAAACGAAGTTGCATTACGCATGAACACTAGTCTAGCCTTCCTCTTCGTTTGTGAAGCAAGTACAAGTGGACCAAGTTGAATGCAACAAGACGATGTGTCAGGGCCATAGATAATTGTTTACAGAGATAATATACTGTATATCACTTGGTAGTCCAGTTGTCAACACACTAATTCAGATTTCACTAGCTAAGCATAAGCCAAAGGTTGATTGGATTGTGTTCTTACAACTGATTGTGTCTCGTATCACTTATAGTGATTGTGTCTCGTATCACTTATAGTGATTGTGTCTCGTATCACTTATAGTGATTGTGTCTCGTATCACTTATAGTATTACAACTGATTGTGTCTCGTATCACTTATAGTGATTGTGTCTGTATCACTTATAGTGATTGTGTCTCGTATCACTTATAGTATTACAACTGATTGTGTCTCGTATCACTTATAGTGATTGTGTCTCTTATCACTTATAGTGATTGTGTCTGTATCACTTATAGTGATTGTGTCTCGTATCACTTATAGTGATTGTGTCTCGTATCACTTATAGTGATTGTGTCTCGTATCACTTATAGTATTACAAGATCGATGACATTATTTGTTCTCCTCTGGTTATAAACAAGCTGTATTACAAACTGTGAGACTGGACTGTTGGAAGAATAAGGATTGAATTGTTCTTTAATGGCTCATCAACAGATTTGTTTAGGTTACTTCAAGCCCCATAGGAATCCGGAAACCATGCCATACTCTTGCTATCAAATAGCTTTTAATGGTTCTTCAACTTGCTCCGGGTGAGACTGCTCGGAGGTGAGACTCCGATGTAAGGAACTGCCTGATTGATGATGGTAGGGTAAGTGTCTTGTCTGAGGACATACCAAAGTTGTGTAAGGGAAGGTCGATGTTGTGTAAGGGAAGACCGATGTTGCGTAAGGGAAGACCTGTTGCATAAGGGAAGACCGATGTTGCGTAAGGGAAGACCGATGTTGCGTAAGGGGAAGACCGATGTTGCTTAAGAGAAGACTGATGTTGTGTGTAAGGGAAGACTAATGTTGTGTAAGGGAAGACCGATGTTGCGTAAGACTGATGTTGTGTAATGGAAGACCAATGTTGTGTAAGGGAAGACCGATGTTGCGTAAGGGGAAGACCGATGTTGGGTAAGGGAATGCCGAAGACCGATGTTGCATAAAGGAAGACCGATGTTGTGTAAGGGAAGACCAATGTTGCATAAGGGAAGACCGATGTTGCATAAGGGAAGACCGATGTTGCGTAAGGGGAAGATCGATGTTGTGTAAGGAAAGACTGATGTTGTGTAAGGGAAGACCGATGTTGGGTAAGGGAAGACCGATGTTGCCAAAGGGAAGACCAATGTTGCGTAAGGTAAGACCGATGTTGCTTAAGGGAAGACCGATGTTGTGTGTAAGGGAAGACCGATGTTGCCAAAGGGAAGACCAATGTTGCGTAAGGTAAGACCGATGTTGCTTAAGGGAAGACTGATGTTGTGTGTAAGGGAAGACTGATGTTGTGTAAGGGAAGACCGATGTTGCGTAAGACTGATGTTGCGTAATGGAAGACCTCTGTTGTGTAAGGGAAGACCAATGCAACCCAGTGTTGTCAGTTAGGCCCGAACCCGGATTGAAATCATTATTCACTGGGCTACCGCAGCCCCTGAAGAGATAAGAGCTTATTCAGTATAGACTGGGACAGTGTCTGGTTAAATTTACATCCAAGTCATTATCTTCATGATGGTTTTCAGATTGACCTGTAGAGTTTGGAGCCAGCAGTTAAAAGTCAGGGTCACAGTGAACTTAAGCTTTACATGGAAACTGGTTACATTTTGACATAAGCGTCTCCGTGGCCGAATGGTTAACAACGACGTTGCATTGTAAACCTTCGCATCTCATCGCAGCAGGTTCGAATCTCACTGGGAGCTTGACTTGTAAGTGAGGAAGTGTCGATTCTTACGGATGGCGGGAGGTGTACAGTACTGGTTCTACCCAGGAAATATGGGTGGTGTGCCTCTACCAAAAAATAAATTCGACCATCATATATAACCTTACGTGTTGAAAATGACGTAAAACACCATACAAATACAACATTTTGATATCCAAGTTCTTGTTATCTTAAGTAATACCATACCAATCTTCTTGAAACTTTGTATACGTGTTTGTATAGGGATTGGATTGGGCAGTATATGCCTTTTAAGTTTGGAGTTAGTCGGTCAAAGATCATGGTCACAATGACATTAAATCTACCTTAGAATGATTAAATTTAAGTTCAAGTTGTTATTAACTCATTTACCAATCTTCATTTTTTACAGGTTGGTCTACAGCTATAGAATTTGAAGTCGTTAGGTCAAAGGTCAAGAAACTTCCATTTTCTTGTTCTCTTAAATTGAGTCAATCTTCATGAAACTGAATATTTTAACAAATCAAGACTGCTGTGTGTTCCTTTAATGTGGGTTTTATCTGAAGTTGTCTTGATGCCTATTAATATTCAGGTCAAAAGGTCAGCGGTCAGACCAGACTGATGTCTGCATAATCTCTTGAGGTAAACATGACTTACCATCACAAAACCCTTTAGCTTTCTAAATCCTTTAAAGGGAAAAAGCAATCTTGATATTTTTAAAAATTGAGGCGTTAGTTTTAGTTTTTCACATAAATTGCATCTGTTCAGTCATTAATATTAATTATAAGAATAGCATAAGCAAATTGTTCTTGCATATTACTAACTGGTGATTAAATATATTTAAACTTGCGGTAGATTAAGAAGAAGAAAAATGAAAATTCGAAATTTATTAAATTATATGCAAGCAAGTTTTATAAAGCCAAATGGCACTGGATTAATAAACTTGAGATGCTAATATTAATACTTGATAAAACATCCAGACTGCTGTGTGTCCCTTTAAAAGAGACATATATTGTTCGCTATTTTTCCCAGTTTTACCATGTCCCCACTCGCCTGCCTATCACTTTATCTTCAAGCCTCAGAAGCGATTGATAAGAATTGAATTATCAAGATGAAAACAAATGTAACATAACAAAATGTTTTGACAGGTTAATCTGTTGTTTGTCTTGGTTGTACTATCTTTGTTCAGAAAGCATGGAACACATCTCCAGTACATTTGTTGTGAATATGTCTTAGAATTGTGACAGTATTTTATTGGAACATATCTATCACATGATACAGTCATAGTAGCTAAGTAATACATAGAGTATGTGCTATTCGACTTCAGTGGTTTTTTTCCTAATATAAGTGCTACCACAAAACAGTACCATTCTCAATGGCAAAAATTAGATGGGTTTTTCCCAGTTGGAGTGTCAGAAATAATTCCCAATAATTTTTTTTAATTTTTTTTATTTCTATTTTTTTTTAAATATCTACAGTGAACCTTTAAACAGAAGAAGGGGGTAAATTTATTCTTGTAGGCCAGGGTAATTCCTAATTTAAGGCAAAACGACGCGAATTTTCCCAATTGTCATTGGTACCATTGTCAAAAACGTGAAAAAATCGCTGGACTTCATTTGGTTGATTAAAACAACAAGGTGTTTAAATTAAAATTAATCAACGAGATGAGACCATACTCTATTTGTTTTGTAGCAGGTATATCTCATCTACCTGCCATACCTTAAATTCCAATATTGGTATTTAAAATATTTGAACCTGTGCAAATACAAAGGAAATTTCAGCCATCATGCTACAAAGTTAATTACTGCGATTGTGTAATACTGCATGATACTATACACATTTAAAATATGTGTCTTACTATATTGTTTTTAGCTCGACTTTTGAAAGAAAAGACAAGCTATTCTACTTGCCCCTGTGTTGGTTAACCTTTTAAGTTAAGTTCACATCTCAGACACCGCCTTAAGGAATTCAGTGAAACTTTACACTTTCATAAGAGGTACACGTACAGACAAGTGCCATAACTGTGTTTTGAATTTTGACTTAATTATACCTCTATTTCAACTTAGTTTCCCAATAACTATACAAGGTCTCGAAAGTCGAGTGTATTGTTCTCTGACATTTCTTGTTTAAATGATTTTTGTTTCAGGAATGTGATTTTACTTTCAATTGGATGATTTCCCTTTTGGCAACAAAGTCGTCTCTATCAGAAAACATTTGGTGTGGTAGTTTCATAATCATATTTTAATAATGTGATTGAAGGTTTGCTAGAGATTCTTCCAGCTTCATGATGTTTTTCTTCTTGATTACAAATCTGTTTACATATGAGCCGCAACACACGAAAACGTCCCTTCGGACGTTTAGACGACAACGTCATAAAGTAACAATTTATGACGTCGGCCCGTAATCAAATGAATTACTAATCAAATTTCTCGTCACTCTGTGTTTTACCTAATTATTATATCATAGGGAATATGTTTTCTTAATATAAATAGTTGATGCTATAGAAAATGGTAATTGTTTATGTTTTTTGCTGTTATTTAATCAACGACGTCGTCCAAGACGCCGACGTCAGCATCAAAATTAATGGTGATTACAATAATCATTAATTTTTAAATTGAGATAAAATCATTTCTAATTAAGATATCAACATCAAATAAAGAGATTTTTAAAGAGAAAATCACCGTGTTTCATAAACATAAAAAAACATAAAATGTGAAAATTTTGTCCGAAGGGTCGTTTTCGCGTGTTTCGGCTCATATTTCTTTTGTTGCCATTAGGTGATGGGGTCCATTGGGACATGACGGCCCATCGACGAATAACGAACCTGATCTTGACCCATATAGCCCAGGCATGGAGTGTCAAACCTCCGGAACACACCAAGGAGATTATGTTCAAGGTAATCAACCAGTCAGATATTACAATATACATATAAATGTTTTAGAATTATGATATAAAGCTTAGTCGAGAAGCGTGCAAAGGTTTTAAATTAAAAAATAATGAATATGTTCTAAAATGTAGACAATATTCACTCAGTATTGTCATTGTACTATGTTGTTGTCACCAAAATAAGAACTTGGCCTTGGTTTCTAGGAATGTTATATATGGATGAAACACACAAAGCTATTCCATTAAAACATACCCGGGACCCCAGGGACGTAATTTAATAACATCTATGGGTGAAACCTTTTTCCGAAATTTGGCTCTTCAAACTCAATTTTGTATCGGTGGGTGGTTGTTCAATTTCAAAAGTGCTTTCCTGGGGTCTCATGTATGTTTTAATGGAATAGCCCTTATACATGCCAATTGTTTTACATGTAATTTACAGGAATATCTCCTGAATCCTCATACTTGTACATTCAGACCTGCTCAACAGACCTCTGTTAGAGACTTCCACTAACAAACTACCTCTATTCAGAGAATAAAGCGCATCCGTAGCCGAAATAGTAAAGACACTGCGTCTAAACTTTTCTTGCCTTTCAAAGCTGCGGGTTGGAATCCCAATGGGAGCTTGACTTGTCAAGTGAGAACGTGTCGATTCTTACGTAAAGCGGGAGGTATACAGTACTGGTTCTACCCAGGACAAATGGGGTGGTCTGCCTCTATCACAAAAATAATTGTCCATCATGTATGGCCTAACATGTGCTGAAAATGACGTAAACCAGCATTCAAACATCAAATTAAGAAACTCTCTGCATTAAGAGACCATGTTTCAGTTCCCAATTGTGTTGTTTTAAATCAAAATTCACTGACTATTAAAAGACTACCTGTATTAAGAACAAGAGACCAATTTTGCTCTGTATGTATATACAGCATAACACTGTACATGCATTTATATACAGCATAACACTGTACATGCATGTATATACAGCATAACACCGTACATGCATGTATATACAGCATAACACTGTACATGTATGTATATACAGCATTACACTGTACATGTATGTATATACAGCATAACACTACATGTATGTATATACAGCATAACACTGTACATGTATGTATATACAGCATAACACCGTACATGTATGTATATACAGCATAACACTACATGTATGTATATACAGCATAACACTACATGTATGTATGTATATACAGCATAACACTACATGTATGTATATACAACATAACACTGTACATGTATGTATATACAGCATAACACTACATGTATGTATATACAGCATAACACTACATGTATGTATATACAGCATAAGTACATGTATGTATATACAGCATAACACTACATGTATGTATATACAACATAACACTACATGTATGTATATACAGCATAACACTACATGTATGTATATACAACATAACACTACATGTATGTATATACAGCATAACACTACATGTATGTATATACAGCATAACACTACATGTATGTATGTATATACAGCATAACACTACATGTATGTATATACAACATAACACTGTACATGTATGTATATACAGCATAACACTACATGTATGTATATACAGCATAACACTACATGTATGTATATACAGCATAAGTACATGTATGTATATACAGCATAACACTACATGTATGTATATACAACATAACACTACATGTATGTATATACAGCATAACACTACATGTATGTATATACAACATAACACTACATGTATGTATATACAGCATAACACTACATATATGTATATACAACATAACACTACATGTATGTATTATATACCTATCAATAATATATACATAGTACCTTCATTTTCTTACAATGGAATACAACACCTTGTATCACACTACGGGTTATCACTATGCTACTAAAAATAGAATTAGTATCACTCTCTTACTAAAAATAGAACAGCGGTTTTTCCAATGATTCAAGCAAGTTTTACGCCACTATGCGCGAGAACGTCAAGACGACGTTACGTCATACAAACAAACAAGTAGATCAGACCAATGAACACCAACACCTTAAAACTACATACATTTTCCCGCTGCATTTTATCCAGAAATAATCTGCTTTATTGAATGTGTATGTAATAGCAATGTATGTCTATGTTAATGATGTGTACGAGGTATATAATAAAAGAATCATTACTAGAGTAACGTGTTCTGGAAGTGTGTATCACCTCTCGTAGGTAAATGCCAGATCAGGATCACACTCGAGGCTCCGCCTCTCAAGTGATCCTTGATCTGGCATTTACCTACTCGAGGTGATACCAACTTCCAGAAATCGTTACTCTAGTAATAATCCTATTGTATATACAGCATAACACTGTACATGTATGTATATACAGCATAAGTACATGTATGTATATACAGCATAACACCATACATGTATGTATATACAGCATAACACCGTACATGTATGTATATACAACATAACACTACATGTGTGTATATACAGCATAACGCTACATGTATGTATATACAGCATAACACCGTACATGCATGTATATGTATGTATATACAGCGCACAATAGGACCTATTTATGTGTCGACATGCCGTAAATAACCATTCATTCATTCATATACAGCATAACAATACATGTATGTATATACAACATAACACTACATGTATGTATGTATGTACAGCATAGCACTACATGTATGTATATATGGCATAACACTACATGTATGTATATACAGCATAACACTGTACATGTATGTATATACAGCATAACACTACATGTATGTATATACAGCATATGTATGTATATACAGCATAACACTACATGTATGTATATACAGCATAAGTACATGTATGTATATACAACATAAGTACATGTATGTATATACAGCATAACACTGTACATGTATGTATATACAGCATAACACCGTATATGTATGTATATACAGCATAAGTACATGTATGTATATACAGCATAACACTACATGTATGTATATACAGCATAAGTACATGTATGTATATACAACATAAGAACATGTTTGTATATACAGCATAACACCGTACATGTATGTATATACAGCATAACACCGTATATGTATGTGTATACAGCATAACACCGTATATGTATGTATATACAGCATAACACTACATGTGTGTATATACAGCATAACACTACATGGATGTATATACAGCATAAGTACATGTATGTATATACAGCATAACACCGTACATGTATGTATATACAGCATAACACCGTATATGTATGTGTATACAGCATAACACCGTATAAGTATGTATATACAGCTTTTCTTGCCTTTCAAAGCTGCGGGTTGGAATCCCAATGGGAGCTTGACTTATCAAGTGAGAACGTGTCGATTCTTACGTAAAGCGGGAGGTATACAGTACTGGTTCTACCCAGGACAAATGGGGTGGTCTGCCTCTATCACAAAAATAATTGTCAATCATGTATGGCCTAACATGTGCTGAAAATGACGTAAACCAGCATTCAAACATCAAATTAAGAAACTCTCTGCATTAAGAGACCATGTTTCAGTTCCCAATTGTGTTGTTTTAAATCAAAATTCACTGACTATTAAAAGACTACCTGTATTAAGAACAAGAGACCAATTTTGCTCTGTATGTATATACAGCATAACACTGTACATGCATTTATATACAGCATAACACTGTACATGCATGTATATACAGCATAACACCGTACATGCATGTATATACAGCATAACACTGTACATGTATGTATATACAGCATTACACTGTACATGTATGTATATACAGCATAACACTACATGTATGTATATACAGCATAACACTGTACATGTATGTATATACAGCATAACACCGTACATGTATGTATATACAGCATAACACTACATGTATGTATATACAGCATAACACTACATGTATGTATATACAGCATAACACCGTACATGTATGTATATACAGCATAACACTACATGTATGTATATACAGCATAACACTACATGTATGTATGTATATACAGCATAACACTACATGTATGTATATACAGCATAACACTACATGTATGTATGTATATACAGCATAACACTACATGTATGTATATACAGCATAACACTACATGTATGTATATACAGCATAACACTACATGTATGTATATACAGCATAACACTGTACATGTATGTATATACAGCATAACACCGTACATGTATGTATATACAGCATAACACTACATGTATGTATATACAGCATAACACTACATGTATGTATATACAGCATAACACCGTACATGTATGTATATACAGCATAACACTACATGTATGTATATACAGCATAACACTACATGTATGTATGTATATACAGCATAACACTACATGTATGTATATACAGCATAACACTACATGTATGTATGTATATACAGCATAACACTACATGTATGTATATACAGCATAACACTACATGTATGTATATACAGCATAACACTACATGTATGTATGTATATACAGCATAACACTACATGTATGTATGTATATACAGCATAACACTACATGTATGTATATACAGCATAACACTACATGTATGTATATACAGCATAACACTACATGTATGTATATACAGCATAACACCGTACATGTATGTATATACAGCATAACACTACATGTATGTATATACAGCATAACACTACATGTATGTATATACAACATAACACTACATGTATGTATGTATATACAGCATAACACTACATGTATGTATGTATATACAACATAACACTACATGTATGTATGTATATACAGCATAACACTACATGTATGTATATACAACATAACACTACATGTATGTATATACAACATAACACTACATGTATGTATATACAGCATAACACTACATGTATGTATATACAACATAACACTACATGTATGTATATACAGCATAACACCGTACATGTATGTATATACAGCATAACACTACATGTATGTATATACAACATAACACTACATGTATGTATATACAACATAACACTACATGTATGTATATACAGCATAACACTACATGTATGTATATACAGCATAACACCGTACATGTATGTATATACAGCATAACACTACATGTATGTATATACAGCATAACACCGTACATGTATGTATATACAGCATAACACTACATGTATGTATATACAGCATAACACTACATGTATGTATGTATATACAGCATAACACTACATGTATGTATATACAACATAACACTACATGTATGTATATACAGCATAACACTACATGTATGTATATACAGCATAACACTACATGTATGTATATACAACATAACACTACATGTATGTATATACAACATAACACTACATGTATGTATATAGAGCATAACACTACATGTATGTATATACAGCATAAGTACATGTATGTATATACAGCATAACACTACATGTATGTATATACAACATAACACTACATGTATGTATATACAGCATAACACTACATATATGTATATACAACATAACACTACATGTATGTATTATATACCTATCAATAATATATACATAGTACCTTCATTTTCTTACAAAGGAATACAACACCTTGTATCACACTACGGGTTATCACTATGCTACTAAAAATAGAATTAGTATCACTCTCTTACTAAAAATAGAACAGCGGTTTTTCCAATGATTCAAGCAAGTTTTACGCCACTATGCGCGAGAACGTCAAGACGACGTTACGTCATACAAACAAACAAGTAGATCAGACCAATGAACACCAACACCTTAAAACTACATACATTTTCCCGCTGCATTTTATCCAGAAATAATCTGCTTTATTGAATGTGTATGTAATAGCAATGTATGTCTATGTTAATGATGTGTACGAGGTATATAATAAAAGAATCATTACTAGAGTAACGTGTTCTGGAAGTGTGTATCACCTCTTGTAGGTAAATGCCAGATCAGGATCACACTCGAGGCTCCGCCTCTCAAGTGATCCTTGATCTGGCATTTACCTACTCGAGGTGATACCAACTTCCAGAACACGTTACTCTAGTAATAATCCTATTGTATATACAGCATAACACTGTACATGTATGTATATACAGCATAAGTACATGTATGTATATACAGCATAACACCATACATGTATGTATATACAGCATAACACCGTACATGTATGTATATACAGCATAACACTACATGTATGTATATACAGCATAAGTACATGTATGTATATACAACATAAGTACATGTATGTATATACAGCATAACACTGTACATGTATGTATATACAGCATAACACCGTATATGTATGTATATACAGCATAAGTACATGTATGTATATACAGCATAACACTACATGTATGTATATACAGCATAAGTACATGTATGTATATACAACATAAGAACATGTTTGTATATACAGCATAACACCGTACATGTATGTATATACAGCATAACACCGTATATGTATGTGTATACAGCATAACACCGTATATGTATGTATATACAGCATAACACTACATGTGTGTATATACAGCATAACACTACATGGATGTATATACAGCATAAGTACATGTATGTATATACAGCATAACACCGTGCATGTATGTATATACAGCATAACACCGTATATGTATGTGTATACAGCATAACACCGTATAAGTATGTATATACAGCTTTTCTTGCCTTTCAAAGCTGCGGGTTGGAATCCCAATGGGAGCTTGACTTATCAAGTGAGAACGTGTCGATTCTTACGTAAAGCGGGAGGTATACAGTACTGGTTCTACCCAGGACAAATGGGGTGGTCTGCCTCTATCACAAAAATAATTGTCAATCATGTATGGCCTAACATGTGCTGAAAATGACGTAAACCAGCATTCAAACATCAAATTAAGAAACTCTCTGCATTAAGAGACCATGTTTCAGTTCCCAATTGTGTTGTTTTAAATCAAAATTCACTGACTATTAAAAGACTACCTGTATTAAGAACAAGAGACCAATTTTGCTCTGTATGTATATACAGCATAACACTGTACATGCATTTATATACAGCATAACACTGTACATGCATGTATATACAGCATAACACCGTACATGCATGTATATACAGCATAACACCGTACATGCATGTATATACAGCATAACACTGTACATGTATGTATATACAGCATTACACTGTACATGTATGTATATACAGCATAACACTACATGTATGTATATACAGCATAACACTGTACATGTATGTATATACAGCATAACACCGTACATGTATGTATATACAGCATAACACTACATGTATGTATGTATATACAGCATAACACTACATGTATGTATATACAACATAACACTACATGTATGTATATACAGCATAACACTACATGTATGTATATACAACATAACACTACATGTATGTATATAGAGCATAACACTACATGTATGTATATACAGCATAAGTACATGTATGTATATACAGCATAACACTACATGTATGTATATACAACATAACACTACATGTATGTATATACAGCATAAGTACATGTATGTATATACAGCATAACACTACATGTATGTATATACAACATAACACTACATGTATGTATATACAGCATAACACTACATATATGTATATACAACATAACACTACATGTATGTATTATATACCTATCAATAATATATACATAGTACCTTCATTTTCTTACAATGGAATACAACACCTTGTATCACACTACGGGTTATCACTATGCTACTAAAAATAGAATTAGTATCACTCTCTTACTAAAAATAGAACAGCGGTTTTTCCAATGATTCAAGCAAGTTTTACGCCACTATGCGCGAGAACGTCAAGACGACGTTACGTCATACAAACAAACAAGTAGATCAGACCAATGAACACCAACACCTTAAAACTACATACATTTTCCCGCTGCATTTTATCCAGAAATAATCTGCTTTATTGAATGTGTATGTAATAGCAATGTATGTCTATGTTAATGATGTGTACGAGGTATATAATAAAAGAATCATTACTAGAGTAACGTGTTCTGGAAGTGTGTATCACCTCTTGTAGGTAAATGCCAGATCAGGATCACACTCGAGGCTCCGCCTCTCAAGTGATCCTTGATCTGGCATTTACCTACTCGAGGTGATACCAACTTCCAGAACACGTTACTCTAGTAATAATCCTATTGTATATACAGCATAACACTGTACATGTATGTATATACAGCATAAGTACATGTATGTATATACAGCATAACACCATACATGTATGTATATACAGCATAACACCGTACATGTATGTATATACAACATAACACTACATGTGTGTATATACAGCATAACGCTACATGTATGTATATACAGCATAACGCTACATGTATGTATATACAGCATAACACCGTACATGCATGTATATGTATGTATATACAGCGCACAATAGGACCTATTTATGTGTCGACATGCCGTAAATAACCATTCATTCATTCATATACAGCATAACAATACATGTATGTATATACAGCATAACACTACATGTATGTATATACAGCATAGCACTACATGTATGTATATATGGCATAACACTACATGTATGTATATACAGCATAACACTGTACATGTATGTATATACAACATAACACTACATGTATGTATATACAGCATATGTATGTATATACAGCATAACACTACATGTATGTATATACAACATAACACTACATGTATGTATATACAACATAACACTACATGTATGTATATACAGCATATGTATGTATATACAGCATAACACTACATGTATGTATATACAGCATAAGTACATGTATGTATATACAGCATAAGTACATGTATGTATATACAACATAAGAACATGTTTGTATATACAGCATAACACCGTACATGTATGTATATACAGCATAACACTGTACATGTATGTATATACAGCATAACACCGTATATGTATGTATATACAGCATAAGTACATGTATGTATATACAGCATAAGTACATGTATGTATATACAACATAAGAACATGTTTGTATATACAGCATAACACCGTACATGTATGTATATACAGCATAACACCGTATATGTATGTGTATACAGCATAACACCGTATATGTATGTATATACAGCATAACACTACATGTGTGTATATACAGCATAACACTACATGGATGTATATACAGCATAAGTACATGTATGTATATACAGCATAACACCGTACATGTATGTATATACAGCATAACACCGTATATGTATGTGTATACAGCATAACACCGTATAAGTATGTATATACAGCATAACACCGTACATGCATGTATATACAGCATAACACCGTACATGCATGTATATACAGCATAACACCATACATGCATGTATATATAGCATAACACTGTACATGCATGTATATACGGCATAACACCGTACATGCATGTATATACAGCATAACACCGTACATGCATGTATATACAGCATAACACTACATGCATGTATATACAGCATAACACTGTACATGCATTTATATACAGCATAACACTGTACATGCGTGTATATACAGCATAACACCGTACATGCATGTATATACAGCATAACACCATACATGCATGTATATACAGCATAACACTACATGCATGTATATACAGCATAAGTACATGTATGTATATACAACATAAGTACATGTATGTATATACAGCATAACACTATACATGTGTGTATATACAGCATAACACTACATGTGTGTATATACAGCATAACACTACATGTGTGTATATACAGCATAAGTACATGTATGTATATACAACATAAGTACATGTATGTATATACAGCATAACACTGTACATGTGTGTATATACAGCATAACACTACATGTATGTATATACAGCATAACACCGTGTATGTATGTGTATACAGCATAACACCGTATATGTATGTATATACAGCATAAGTACATGTATGTATATACAGCATAACACCGTACATGTATGTGTATACAGCATAACACTGTACATGTATGTGTATGCAGTATAACACTACATGTGTGTATATACAGCATAACACTACATGTATGTATATACAACATAAGTACATGTATGTATATACAGCATAACACTACATGTATGTATATACAGCATAAGTACATGTATGTATATACAACATAAGTACATGTATGTATATACAGCATAACACCTTACATGTATGCATATACAGCATAACACTGTACATGTATGTATATACAGCATAACACTACATGTATGTATATACAGCATAACACTGTACATGTATGTATATACAGCATAACACTACATGTATGTATATACAGCATACCACTGTACATGTATGTATGTATATACAGCATAACACTACATGTATGTATGTACAGCATAACACTACATGTATGTATATACAGCATAACACTGTACATGTATGTATGTATATACAGCATAACACTACATGTATGCATAAACAGCATAACACCGTACATGTATGTATATACAGCATTACACCGTATATGTATGTGTATACAGCATAACACCGTATATGTATGTATAAACAGCATAAGTACATGTATGTATATACAGCATAACACCGTACATGTATGTATATACAGCATAACACAGTACCTGTATGTATATACAGCATAACACCGTACATGCATGTATATACAGCATAACACTGTACATTTATGTATATACAGCATAACACCGTACATGCATGTATATACAGCATAACACCGTACATGCATGTATATACAGCATAACACCGTACATGCATGTATATATATGCATAACACCGTACATGCATTTATATACAGCATAACACTGTACATGCATGTATATACAGCATAACACTGTACATGCATGTATATACAGCATAACACCGTACATGCATGTATATACAGCATAACACTACATGCATGTATATACAGCATAAGTACATGTATGTATATACAACATAAGTACATGTATGTATATACAGCATAACACTGTACATGTGTGTATATACAGCATAACACTACATGTGTGTATATACAGCATAAGTACATGTATGTATATACAACATAAGTACATGTATGTATATACAGCATAACACTGTATATGTGTGTATATACAGCATAACACTACATGTGTGTAAATTCAGCATAACACTACAAGTATGTATATACAGCATAACACTACATGTATGTATATACAGCATAAGTACATGTATGTATATACAACATAAGTACATGTATGTATATACAGCATAACACCGTACATGTATGTATATACAGCAAAACACCGTATATGTATGTGTATACAGCATAACACCGTATATGTATGTATATACAGCATAACACTGTACATGTATGTGTATATAGCATAACACTGTACATGTATGTGTATACAGCATAACACTGTACATGTATGTGTATACAGCATAACACTGTACATGTATGTATATACAGAATAACACCGTATATGTTTGTATATACAGCATAACACTCTACATGTATGTATATATAACACTGTACATGTATATATATACAGCATAACACCGTATATGTATGTATATACAGCATAACACTACATGTATGCATATACAGCATAACACTGTACATGTATGTATATACAGCATAACACCGTACATGTATATATATATATACAACATAACACTGTACATGCATGTATATACAGCATAACACTTTACATGTATGCATATTCAGCATAAAACTGTACATGTATGTATACACAGCATAACACTACATGTATGTATATACAGCATAACACTGTACATGTATGTATGTATATTCAGCATAACACTACATGTATGTATATTCAGCATACCACTGTACATGTATGTATGTATATACAGCATAACACTACATGTATGTATGTACAGCATAACACTACATGTATGTATATACAGCATAACACTGTACATGTATGTATGTATATACAGCATAACACTACATGTATGCATATACAGCATAACATAGTACATGTATGTATATACAGCATTACACCGTATATGTATGTGTATACAGCATAACACCGTATATGTATGTATATACAGCATAAGTACATGTATGTATATACAGCATAACACCGTACATGTATGTATATACAGCATAACACTACGTGTATGTATATACAGCATACCACTGTACATGTATGTATGTATATACAGCATAACACTGTACATGTATGTATGTATATACAGCATAACACTACATGTATGCATAAACAGCATAACACTGTACATGTATGTATATACAGCATAACACCGTATATGTATGTGTATACAGCATAACACCGTATATGTATGTATATACAGCATAAGTACCTGTATGTATATACAGCATAACACCGAACACCGTACATGTATGTATATACAGCATAACACCGTACATGCATGTATATACAGCATAACACCGTACATGCATGTATATACAGCATAACACCATACATGCATGTATATATATGCATAACACTGTACATGCATTTATATACAACATAACACTACATGTGTGTATATACAACATAACACTACATGTATGTATATACAGCATAACACTACATGTATGTATATACAACATAACACTACATGTATGTATATACAACATAACACTATATGTATGTATATACAATATAACACTGTACATGTATGTATATACAGCATAACACAGTACCTGTATGTATATTCAGCATAACACCGTACATGTATGTTTATACAGCATAACACCGTACATGTATGTATATACAGCATAACACAGTACCTGTATGTATATACAGCATAACACTGTACATGTATGTATATAACACTACATGTATGTATATACAGCATAACACCGTACATGTATGTATATACAGCATAACACTACATGTATGTATATACAGCATAACACCGTACATGTATGTTTATACAGCATAACACTACATGTATGTATATACAGCATAACACCGTACATGTATGTATATACAGCATAACACTGTACATGTATGTATGTATATACAGCATAACACCGTACATGTATGTATGTCCAGCATAACACCGTACATGTATGTATATACAGCATACCACTGTACATGTATTTATATACAGCATAACACCGTACATGTATGTATATACAGCATAACACCGTACATGTATGTATATACAGCATAACACTGTACATGTATGTATATACAGCATAGCACCGTACATGTATATACAGCATACCACTGTACATGTATTTATATACAGCATAACACCGTACATGTATGTATATACAGCATAACACTGTACATGTATGTATATACAGCATAACACTGTACATGTATGTATATACAACATAGCACCGTACATGTGTATATATACAGCACAACATTGTACATGTATGTATATACAGCATAAGAAGTATATATTTCAGGATCAGTCATTGAAGGGCAAGCAAATGATCAACAATGCTGAAAACAACATGAGGTCACGTCAGTCACTAACTAACATTCCAAACTTTGCCAGTGCCAACAATATTCCCAAATCTGTTCCACCTCTGATCACCGACAATATCAACATCAACTTCACGCCAAATATGATCAACAACATGGCGTCTTCAATTCATCAGGGAATGCAAATGTCGGAGCAATACAACAACCAATCAAATGCCGGATGGTCAGACGGGCAGTTTGCAGGAGTTGAGCAACAGCAAAACATTATGAGATATGGGGGACCAATACGAATGGCCAACTACCAACCAGTACTGGAGAATGTCAACATGATGTCAGTGGGGAACCAGCAATGTGCGGGTAACTTAAACTGGGAACCATACCGGAACCAGGCGTTTGATCCCAATCTCAGGGGCCATAATGAGTTTGAGGGTCAGCATGCAAATAGGGGAGAAAGGAGTGCTCCCTATGGTAGCAGGGGGAGAAAACAGTGGTCCCAAATGAGCAACTTCCGATGAGAAATTATGCAAATGATGGAAAGGGGCATTAAAGGGCCACATGGCGGTTATTGATTTTTGTAAAACTTTCAGTGTCTTTGGAGTTTTGCAATGCTTAATATTAATTACAAGAATAGTTTGAAAGTGTATTGTTTTTGCAGATTACCAGTTGTTGAATATATTGCACCAGTATACTTAAACCAATTGTAGAATAGCAAGCAATATTGAAAATTCAAAATTCAATTTAATTGTAAGCAAGCAGTTGAAAGTCGAAATAATACCTAATAAATAAATCAAGATGCTAATTTTTAGCTCGACTATTCGAAGAATAAGAGAGCTTATGTAATCAACCCGGCGTTGGCGTCCCACATCAAGGTTTTCTTATCCTAGCACAACCAAATTTGGCCATGGGCTTCCTTATAGCATTATCTTAAGGGCTGCATAAGCAATTTTGGTTCCTGTAACCCATGGGCTCCCATGGAACCCAAATTATGATAGCCCTTAAAATGTGTCTTGTTTCACATCAAATTTTGCGTGTAAGCTGTGTTTACAGATCTATAACTCTTGCATTAATTGTCCTAGCTGAACTAAATTTTGGAATTGGTTTCCTTATAGTATGTTGTAAAGGGTTGGGTAATTAATTTTGTCTTCTGCAAATTCTGGGCTCCCATGGAACCCAAATAGTGATGGCCCATAAAATGTGCAATAAAGGCAGATCTAGGTTTGCATGTAAGCATGTATATATCCATAAATTTGGTTTGGGATTTCTTATAGCATTATGTATCTTATTCATACTTCACTCATATTGGGGCATGGGCTCCCTCCTCCCCCACATGGCTGCCAGTGGCCATCTTTGTTTACATAGAGTTATATAGTAAAAACTTGTAGCGACTACTCCTCTGAAACTACTTGACGGATGTTCATGAAACTTCACAGGAATGTTGCTCTTGATGTCTAATTGATCCTAGAACAATTTCAGGCTGGCCGGAAATTCAAGATGGCCACCACGGCTAAAAATAGATTTAAAATAAATAAATTTGTAGCGACTACTTCTTGAAAACTGTAAGTGATATTGATATGGGACTTTTTCCAAAATGATCAGCATGATATGGTGTTGATCCTTGTCGAAAATTATTTTGATTCAACATTAAACATGGGCGCCAGTGGCCATCTTTGTTTACATAGAGTTTGTATAGTAAAAATTTGTAGCGACTACTCCTCTGAAACTACTTGGCGGATTTTCATGAAACTTCACAGGAAAGTAGCTCTTGATGTCTAGTTGATCCTAGCACAATTTCAGCTCGGCCGGAAATTCAAGATGTCCACCACGGCTGAACATAGATTTTTAAAAACAATTTTGTAGCGACTACTTCTTGAAAACTTTAAGTGATATTGATATGGGCCTTTTTCTGAAATAATCAGCATGACAAGATGTTGATCATTGTCGAAAATTATTCTGATTCGACATTAAATATGGCTGCCAGTGGCCATCTTTGTTTACCTAGAGTTATATAGTAAAAACTTCAACTTGTAGCGACTACTCCTCTGAAACTACTTGACAGATTTTTATGAAACTTCACAGGAATGCTGATCTAGCTATCAAAATCTATCAGTAGAGCTTCAAGGTCATTGACCTCTTGTTTATGTGTTGTTTTGGTAAATTCTTACACATAGCTTCTTACACATATATGTTGCCCCCTCCACCCCATTCCCTGCCTCTCCACCCCACCCCCACTACACCCCCCCCACTCCCACTCAAAACTCCATTTTTTTTTCTTCATATTTCTGTGTTGTTTTGGTCAATTCTTACACATAGCTATGTTGCACCCCCTCCCCCACCCCATCCCCACGCTCGAAATGGAATACTTTTATTTAATGTTTTTTTGTTTTTTTTACATATATCTGTGTTGTTTTGGTCAATTCTTACACATAGCTTCTTACACATATATGTTGCCCCCTGCACCCCATTCCCTGCCTCTCCACCCCCCCCCCCCCACCCCCCTCCCCCCGCACTCCCCCCACTCGAACTAAATATTTTTATTTTTATTTTGTTTTACCATATTTCTGTGTTGTTTTGGTCAATTCTTACATAGCTTCTTACACATATATGTTGCCCTCCCCACCCCCCCCCCCCCCCCCCCCCCGCCTCTCCCCCATCCCCACTCAAAACTCGATTTTTAATTATTTTTTTTACAAATATTTTTGTGTTGTTTTGGTGAATTCTTACACATATACCCCCACCACCCACCCCACCTCTCCCCCACCCCCACCCCCCACCCCCACTCAAAAGTTGATTTTTTTTAATTTTTTCATTTTTTTCCCCCTATTTCTTTGTAGTTTTGATCAATTCTTACACATAGCTATGTTGCGCCCCCCAACCCCACCTCACCCCACATTGTTTTAGCCTTGTTTTCGGATGGTATATACTAGCTATATAATTTATTATTCTCTGAAAAATCGAATAGTCGAGCTGCGCTGTTCTCCGACAGCTCTTGTAATGTTTGATAATAACTTTAAAGATTTTCCAAATGTCCCTTTAAGTACCATGCAGTGTTTATTTTGCGTTGTGTTAAACTGAAAGAATGTGTTCCAGTGAAAGCTATGTACGACCTTCTCAAGAGGAGATTGAAATAGTCATAACAATTTGAATGGTGCCTTAGCTCTTAAAAGTATTTTATTTTGTTTTGAAAAACAATTTGCTAAAAAACGACAGCAGTCTTTCATATGAGTTTTAATATGAAGATTATAAAATAACTTGGTCTTTATTAACCTTAAGACTTGGGGCATTTGTTTGCCCGTTTTTGGATCTGAAATTAGACTTCATTCCTCTCCCTTAAAATTATATGTTTTCCCCCTTTTCTTTTTTAAAAAATTCCCCTCTTAAAGAAGAAAGTTCTCTTTTTTTTAGATTGGAAATTTTGACATACACATACTTTTTGCCTTTGGTACCCTTAGTCAGTACCACTTATTTAAGGAAAAAATCCACTGATTTGTGCTTCTAAAAAATCCTCTTTGATGTGAAAACCACACAAAATACTCCTTCCTGAAGGCCCTGTCCACAGTCCCCTAAAAGCCAACGAGTGCCCTGGGACTCCTATCTTCTTTATATCAACTAAGACTTACATTGAAACTGCAGGGTTGTAGTGCTTCAGTCAGTGCTTTCTTTACAGATGCTTAAATATGTTTGTATATTATTTTTTTAAACTGTGTTTTTAAACTACGTTTACTCACTAGTTACTTTTTACTAAAGTGTAAATGAACATTGTAAAATCTGATCACGATTGTAATTACACTTTTCTGATGGGCGACTGTGAAAATGCTTTAACACAAATATCGATAGCAAGTATACTTCAGCTATAATAAAGTGAGACACACAGACATGAGCAGAGAAACATAGGTCAAGTTTTGTTTCCTTTTACTTTTACTGACTTGCTAAATATTTAATTAAAATTCAGGACTTTTTTAACCTATTTAAGTGGGGCCGAATTTTGGCCTCTTCCCAATTGCAAAAACCTTTATTTTCCCAATTCTGGGTAAAAAAGTCCCAATCCAATTTATTTTTTTAATCATGTTAAATAGAAAGTGACTTTCCATTATTTGTTTGTATATTAAAATCATTGCTAATCTGATTGATATTATTCCTAAATCATACATTTTAATAAAAGTTTTCTCTGAAAAAAAACACATACCCCTAAATAGCGAAAATCACGCTAAATTCATTACCTGATTGATCTTATACCTAAATCACACATTTTAATAAAATGTATCTCTTTAAAACATTCTCCTAAATAGCGAAAATCACGCTATTTTCCCCCCAATTTTGACAATCTCACGCTTCTTTTTCTCAAAATCAGCAGGACCGGGCCATTTCCCATTTTTATCGAAAAAAGCACTGAAATTTTAGTACTTTGTGTTGTCTTCAATGCAAATAAGTCGAGCACACTGTTGAGGCTTTTACCATGTTTACAGTTAAAATGTAATGTGACTGTGATTGTATGCTGTATATATGTTACATAGTTGTATTGACTTGACCCTTTGTAGTCTGTATATGTTACATAGTTGTATTGACCCTTTGTAGTCTGTCATATGTTGGATAGCATATCATTGAAATGGTAAAACCTAAATAAGGTTGTGTTTCTGTTTTTAGCTCACCAGAGCCAAAGGCTCAAAGTGAGCTCTTCGGACTGTTTTTTGTATTGTGTTAGGTATAGGGTAAATTGATCGCGAGTTGGACTTTATTTAGAGTCAGACGATTTTGCCCAATTTTGTACTGTTTTTATGTTGCTACAAATGCACATGAAGTGCACACAGTAGCAACAGGGAACCTGTTTAATGAAAAAAAGTAAAATTGTTGTAATGGAATAGGTAGAAATAGGATATTTTATTAAAAGCAAATTTACACTAGTCCACGCTTCATGGTAGCTTTAGGTGTTGAGAAACTATAAACCTTAGGGCTATACACAAATTGTGAGCGAAAACATTCAGGCAAATATTTAAAAGCCTCTCTGTGAGACAAGTTTTGTATGAAATCTTTCATAAACTAATAGTGTCATGTTGGTGATAATGTTACTCATGTTACATTTGATTTCTTGAAGTTCACAGATGAACAAGATTACGTCTTACATTGTGTGTTAACATTTGTGTTTCTTTGTTGTGTTACAAATCTGCAATATAACACTTTTAAGTTCTTTTATATGTTTTTTCTACAAATTACTGAGAATAGTATTACATTATTTTTTTCTTAGAATTTGTTTTTACATTTAGTTTGGTTGTGTTCATATTCCTGACCATTAGTTTTGCTGCTGAGATAGGTACATGTATGTATATAATTGTGAGATAATTTTCAGATGTTTGCTATATAACTAGATATTTTTATTTTGTATGCTTCCATGTCTACATAGAAGTTTTGATAATTCATGTGTTAGCTTTATATAAGACTGTTTAAGCTTTATACATGGCTGTTTAAGCTTTATACATGTCTCTTTAAGCTTTGTGAAAGACTGTTTAAGCTTTGTACATGACTTTAAGCTTTGTACAATACTGTTTAAGCTTTATACATGATGTTTAAGCTTTATACATGACTGTTTAAGATTAATACAGACTGTCTAAGCTTTATACATGACTGTTTAAGCTTTGTACAATACTGTTTAAGCTTTATACATGATGTTTAAGCATTATACATACTGTTTAAGCTTTATACATGACTGTTATAAGCCCAATATTCCCAAACTTCATATACACATAACAACTGGTGACCTTATGTCACTCTATATCACCCATTGTTGGTTGCCTAATTTATTACAGAATTATTGCCCTTTGTTTGACTTAGAATTTAAGCGGTGGTATTCATCACCTTCAGTGATAGCTCTAGTTTTATGTTGTATGGCAACCTTTTTATTCTAGTGATGTTTCACATGTGCGTAGCAAATCAGTTTAGTATAGTCTCTTTAGTATACATAAAATTATGTTTAAAATCTTGTTGTTCAATTACCATAACTGCATTTTTCTGACTTTGGATGATGTTAAACATAATGAAAGCAAAACTTTCAAAACTAACATCCTTTTAGTCTGTATTTTGCAATACAGTTTTGACCATAACTCAGGTACTTATGCTTCATTTTTTGCTTGGAACAATATTAACAATTCTAAGCTATACCAATATGTTTTATTGCCGAATTCCAGAAAAAACACCACAGATTTTAATTAATACGTAACTAAGAATTTTTGCATTTGTACTTCTAAATTGTATGTTTGTTGCAAAAATTAAAGTTTCTGATAATGTGAATTTTGCATTTGTTACATGAGTGGCTGAGAAACAAGTTTTCATATTTTCACAGGGCTTGATGAAATAATCATTCCTTAATATACCTTTTATTTCCAAGTCATAATCAACATATTCTATGGTTCCCTCGCAAAAAAAGGGCCACTGATTATCCACATAGAAGGGTAAAATCCCACCGAATTCATGTTCATTTTGTCATTTTTGCCATGTTTGTTAAAGGTCTTCATCATCATCCATGTATTGTTTCAAGTGCTGCTGGATTGGTGGCAGAAAACAATGATCATGGCTCCAGCGAAAAAAGAAGTGTTTACAGCAGAATTTGCAGCAACTCTGCAGTTGTGCAGGCGTGAATATTCTAGGCCCATTCAGCATTTTTTTTATCGAGATGTAAATGGAGGTTGGGCTTGGAATGTTCATTCCTGTTGGTGCCATATAACCTTTTGTTGGTGAACCGTTAAACCCCAATTCAACTAAAATAAAATTTTCACCGAAAACATTTTGGTGACAAGTGGTTGAGCCTTTACCAAAGTTAGTATCTAAATCTGATTTTGTGTTTGTATTGTATTATCATTGTCATATAACATACTGTAGTTGATAAGCTTGATTCATTTAACATAGTATAGATGTCAAGGTTGTATGTATAGTTAAACAGTTTGTTTTATGTAACATTATTTGATGTAAGATATTCTATTTGTCAAGTTTTTTTCATGTTACATATTGTTTAGAGTTGTCAAACCGATTCGTGTAACATATTCAAGTTTTCCTTTACCATTCTAGTCGACATCCTTTTAGTCTACAAATCTCTATCTTTTTTCTTTTTTTATATTAAAATTTAAGATATGCAGTACTACAGAGACGTAATAAAGCACTTCTACTACTTTTAAACTACTACTTAAATCACTGAGTACTCTTATTCAAACCAAAAGTACAAAAACAACGCAGATTTGACATGTTTTTGCAAATAGATCGGTAGTGTTCATGTTATCTTGTGTTGTCAACACCGTCCATGTGATAATTGTTGTATTGAAATGTTATTATAGGCAATGTTGTAATTTACTAACGACTTGTATGGTGGTATAATGTTTTTGCATTGTTGGATTTGTTGGAGTTACTGTTTTAATAAAGTTTCCGAGTTACAATGTTTTTTTGTTCTTCATTTGGTTACTAGAAAAACCGGAATACACCGAATCACTGGAATACACCGAAATACATATAATAAAGGCATTGTTTATGTACTTAATGGGATAATAAATGATTATTTATGATTTAAATAGTAATATATCAACACAGAAGAGTGATTTATGTGTTTGTTCTATATGCACACTAGTCACCACTATATACACCTATATAGCAAAACTACATATTTCATCATATAGCTAGCTATATACAAATATATACAAACTGAAAAGTAATGTTAAAAAAACACACATGTTGGACGTTTTCAAATCGAAAAAAATGTAAGTTAATGTTACAGTGTTTTTAAGATATGATGCGCACACACTGATACTGACACGCGCACACATACACACGCACACACACAAACACACACTATAAAGACAACCAAAACTTACACAAAATATATACATAAATATACACAAACTGCTTGACCTACATAAGTATTTAAGTACAAATTTATAACAATCTAAAAATTTACAATTTAAGGTCATTCGTCTGGTATACTTTATTATGTCATCAGAGATAGGAAAAATACACAAATATTTGCAGGCGAATCCTGGGCATGGGCTTCAACCATCCACAGATAAACTCTTTATATTGACCGATAGCAAAAGGAATTATTTAATCCCTGAAACGCTAAATATAACCTTAAATAAACCAGAGGTGGTTTGGTGGTTTGGTGGTGCAGTTCTGGAAGGAAATCTGCCGATGGTCTAAGATTCTTAGAATCAAACATTGAACAATTATCCAAGAATAACAGTGGAGGCCACTGTTCTTTTCTGGCACTTTACGTGTGATGTCACAGGCAAGTTGGCAAATTTATTTATCCCCAATACAAAAGTTCAGATGAACTTGTACTGCCATTAGGCCTGTACTAGACCGGTTAGTTGTCCTAAACAGTTTATGCCAACATCCACATAGGGATCCTTCAAATTCCACCAATCTTTACAAAGGACTGGAACAGGTCCTGGGGTATTGTTGACTGGGCGAGTACGGATGACAAAGATATGCATGTGCAAATAAAGGATCTTAATACAGTAATGGACTCCTATAACCAGGAATTAGGCTTTAACTCGCCAAAATTTGCCTGTGATTTCATACACAGCCGCAAAAAAGGGTCCAAAACACGTTATTCCAATAGTTCTTTGCTCCTCCTTGATGGGTTCACCATGTCCCCATCGTTGCCTGGAAATGGCTACACAAAATGTTCAATATATTTTTGCGTTAATTATGCCATTTTCCAAAATGTTGACAATGACCTGGGGTTAACTTAATCATTTGAGTTTGGGGACTGTCCTACCTCGTATCCATAGTATAAATCCTACTTGTAACAGCTCAACTCATTTCTGGTGATCTGCCTGCTGGATTACCCCATTGCATATTGTGATTATCTTTGGGAGAGTGGGGTCTGCTCTACCCCTAAAGGTGGTCGCCTGTGTGAAATGGAGTATTGACCAAAAACTATCATTCTGTGTTCACAATAACACCAAATCTCATTTAAAGAGTCCTAATATTATATATTATATATAAAACAAAAACTTGGCTAGCTGTGGGTGATAATGGTTACTGTGTTCAAACAAAATAATATCTACTAGTTATCCTTTATCAACAAACTTTGAGAGTGGGGACTGCCCTACAAAATGTGATAGTGAACTAAAAAAAGATGATGAATTCTTGGTGGCTGCTCCCTAATTTTTTATCTTATATGCAAGGGTATGACGAAATCTGATTTCAACTGTGTCCAAAATGGGGAATTTGAGGATTTCACTTTGTTACTGCAAACCATGCAAAGCTACTACACCCGCTTTGGAAAACATTACTAATATGCTAATAAATATGCAAACAATTTAAAACGAAAGATTTTCGGTTGTGGAAAAAAGAATTGATCAAATTACATTTAACACGTCCAAGGAAATCGCTCAGAAACTTGAGGGGGTTAAAAAGGAGGTAGTCTCAGATATTAGTGAGGATATAAATAGATAGACAGAGAATTGAACATTGTACCCTTTTGAGTGAATCAAACAATGTAGATTAGGAAGCAAATATTCAAGCTGATAAAGATAAAGTACTCTGTATTGCCCGCGGTCTAGGCTTAGATGACCTTCACAGGTTAGGAAAGCAAACACCTGGCTCCAAAAGAGTTACCAAGGTAATTTTGGATAATAAAAAACACAAGAAGTTATAATAACTAACGCCAGATTTAAAGCAACCAAAGTAGATGATGAGCATAAAAGAGTAATTATCAGTCGAGACCTAACAGAAGTGCAAAGAATAGAGAGAAGGAAAGCTAGGTCCGAGGCTGCCCGAAACGGGTGACTGAGGATATAGAAATACAACCAAGTCAGCCTAACCAGCATATTCTTACTAGTCAACATGACTCAGGACACATTCTGGACAATTATTTTAGGGGCGCAAACATATCGGAGAGTAATATTGAACACTTACCAGGTGATCTTACGATAGTTGAAAATCAACATCTAGATAATCCATACCACTCTGACACTTTAGGTCTTGAAGCTACAATTGTGGGCGGGTTAACCCAATTACCGTCTAACATGGATAATGATTTCTCATCTACATCTAACAGTGATGATGAACATCCTGGATTACATGGACACTAGGACAAAGATTTTAGTCCGTATAGAGGACGTGTTTTTAATAAATCAAATACAGTGGTCAAAAAGGTGCCCAGTTTGAGTGTTCTGTATACAAATGTAGAAAACATCTGAGCTCTCAGCTTTAATTATTTCTAATCACTATGACATTATTGCCTTATCCGAAATGTTACCAACATATTCAACTTTAGTCCAGTGTGAAGAATTCTTTCAAATTGATGGCTTTGATATGCATACCTCAGACCTACAAATTAGGAGAGGAGTAGTAATCTATACAAAACTAAGCTTAAATGCAATCTTGGTTGATACTGACTCTGATTTCAAAGAATCTGTATGGTGTGAAGTAAGAATCCAAAATACTGACAAACTTATAATAGGATGTGTATATAGAAGCCCCAATAGTGACTGTTCAAATAATCTCAAACTGCCTGGCCTTTTGGCAAACTTTTATCAAATGTGCATTCCCATGTGTTAATTATGGGAGATTTTAAATTTAAAGATATCAATTGGGATGTTATGAGAACCACTTGTGGGTATGAGCACCCTGCAAATGTCTTCTTTGAAAGTATCAGAGATAACTTTTTGTTTCAACGTGTTGTTGAACCAACCAGATATAGAGCTGGTGATGAACCCTCTTTAATTGAACTCATATTTACAAATGAGGAAAATATGATTGAATCAATCAATTATGACCCAAGTCTAGGGAAAAGTGATCAAATAACCCTAAACTTTAAATGTAATTGTTATTTCGACCCTGAAGTCAACAATACACCAAAATTGAACATCCATGAAGGTGATTATACTCAATTAAATAATGATCTGGATGACGTAGATTGGAACGATGTGATAGGGGAAAAACCAATAAATGAGGCATGGAGTAGCTTTGCTGAAACCATTATCAATTCATTAGAAAAATCCATACCAGTGAGCAGAGTCAATCCAAGGTCAACCAGAAATAACTCTATTGTAGACCAAAAAAATGCAATCAAAAACATCAGAATAAAGCATAGGAAATGGACCAAATATAAACACTGTAAAAATGAAATAAAATACACTGAATATAAATTAGCAAGGAATAACGTTGTCTACGAATTGAGAAGATGTAAATATGACTATGAAAAGGATTTGGCAACAAAAATCAAAACTGATAACAAACTATTCAGGAAATACGTCCGATCAAACACCAAAACAAAACTTTCTGTCAGCAACTTAGAAACAATCAATGGCGGTATAACGAGGAATGACAACGAAAAAGCCGAAGTACTAAATAATCACTTTGTGTCTATTTACCAGTGAAAACATTGATATTACACCAATACTGGAAACCAACTACTTCTAGATTAAGAAACATCAATATTACAGAGGAAATTGTCAACAAACTATTAACTCAAATCAAGTCTTCCAAATCACAAAGACCAGATAATCTCCACCCTCGAATATTCAAGGAATGTGCGAATACATTGACTGCACCCCTTACAAATCTCTTCAAGAAATCCATGAATAAAGGAAAACTACCAGAAATATGGAACACAGCCAATGTCACCGCAGTCTTCAATCCGGGAAAAAGGCTAAGCCGGACAATTATCGACCAATCAGTCTGACACCGATATAATCTTGTCGGATAATGGAAAAAAATTGTTAGAATATAAATGGTTGACCATTTAATCAAGAACCTACTATTATCAATTCACCAACATGGTTTCAGACAGGGCTGCTCCTGTGCTACCCAGTTATTGGAGTGTCTTGATGACTGGTCAGAGGCTATACATAGCGGTGAGGAAGTCGATGTCGTGCATCTGGACTTCAGAGCGGCCTTCGACAAAGTACCCCACAACAACTTATTGAGTAAGGTAAACTCTATGGGCATAACTGGTAAACTATATGACTGGACAGAAGACTTTTTGACAAATAGAAAACAAAGGGTGATGATGGTCAATGGGCAGATCTCAGAACTCAGGGATGTCACAAGCGGGGTTCCCCAGGGCAGTGTTTTGGGGCATGTTTTGTTTCTTATTTACATCAATGACCTCCCGGACGCCATGTCCTGTACCACCAAACTTTTTGCTGACGACACAAAACTGTACACATGCATAAAAAGCCCACAGCGTGCGATGGACCTACAGGACAGTATCTTCACTGCATGTGAATAGGCTAAAAAATGGCAAATGACATTTAATGCTTAAAAGTGTAAACATCTACATATTGGCAATAATGACGATGAATCTAATGTATTTTATATCAAAGATAATGTGAATAAAATAGAAGAAGTTACCAAGGTAATACACGAAAAAAAGACCTAGGAGTAACATTTGACTAAAAATTGAAGTTCTCCTATCATATAAGTGGTAAAGTATCTAAGGCCAAAAGAAACCTTGGCCTAATTTATAAAACTTTCACGTACATGGACTGAGAAATGTTCCTGTGTTTATACAAATCCCTTGTTAGATCCCACCTACGGTGGTTTGGGCTCCCTAACTAAAAAAGGATATAATTGCTATAGAAAATGTCCAAAAAAAGAGCAATTAGGATGGTGGAAAACCTCAGTAACTTTCCGTACCATGTAAGACTCACTATGCTAGTGCTACCAACCATTGAGTATAGAAGAGAGCGGGCTGACGTGATTCAGGTTTATAAAATCTTAAAAGGGGAAACTCCAAGAAACTATTTAAAAAAGAGCAAGAATTGATATTAGGAAAAAATCATTTGCTTACAGAGTCGTAGAATCTTGGAAAAAACTCTGAGACACAGTGATTGAGGCACCCACCGTTAATTCCTTTAAAAGTAGGCTAAATAAACACTGGGCAAATCATCCTAATAAATTCAAACCGAAAAACTAATAAGGAACCGGAAGTCATTTACTTATGAAAAGAAAAAAATCATAACCAGACTGGGAAAACAACCATTTGTAAAAGGGCCTAAGAAACCTATTGGTTTACACCGGCTTTGACTACAGTATAAACAGTATAAAGTATAAACAGTATTCAGTCACGAACACACACACACGCGCGCACACTTACGTATTATGAAGTAATCTCCAGTGTTTGATTATATGGACAGTTAGCAGTCACAAATGTATTGAACACAGTGCATTATCACCTCGCCAGAGGCAGCCAAACAGGGCTTCACTGCGTAAGCACTGCAACGATACATGAAAGGGCTGTGACAACTACATGGTAAATCTTCATGTACAATCTTTGGTTTCTTGCTCTGAACCGTCAATGTCCTAACGTCTATATTACGTTTCCTTTGACCTCGTTTTTTACCGTTTTTCCTTGGTGCGACTACAATGGATTTTCCGTCAGTTGGAGTTTAGCATCATTGGCCACATAACGTCGATAGCGGTTGAAAAATTCGTCCGTTGCTGGTCGGTCATTGTTAACCAGTTAGTTTTTGAGGTCGGGTACTGTTTGTGTGTGTACGCTAGGCGATATTCGCCGTTCCCAATCAGTGCACCACGCAAGTCTGTTAACTGTCCATTGACCAACTCATTGACTAATCGAACACATACTGTCAAACATTTAGTCTTACATTCTACAGTCTGCTTCAGGATATGATTAACCGACTCGCAATTGTTATTGTTCCAGTTGCGTTCAATCATGTGTAATCTAGTCGGTTCGTTAACCTTAACTTAAATGTCCCTTCAGTCTTTTTTGGAAGTACGGCACAAGTTTCATGGATATATTTGTACAGTAAGATTCGAGTTGGTCGCATTTGTTTTCAAAGCAAATGCTGTCCATTGCATATGTAATGCCGTCATCGCCAAATTTTTGTTCAAGATTACCTTGCGTTCCTGCATATTTACACCGTCATCAGTCAGGTGGTGTCTAGCGTTTTCTCGTGCATAGAACATAGAGTCGATTCAGGGAATTCAGTGGTAATGGCCTTCACGATCATAGTCCGGTGATAATTCTAATTTGTGATACAAAAGATGGCGCATACTCCTTGACGTATTTACGACCATTTCAAGACAACACCTATAGCCTAACTCCATACTTTTGGATTCATTGCCCACTAGATGTGTAGAGAATGCATTAAATAGGCAATCTCCATCATAAGTGCTCAACAACGCTGATTTTGTGATTTTGTGTTGAAATGATATAATAAGACAAAATAGTATTTGATACAACATCTTGCGCATGTGAATCGAAATCGGCACGTAGAGATGTATCTGCTGGTACTCCGTGTAAAAAGAGCTGTTCGCGTTCGACGACTTTGGTCAGTTTCTTAAAACCTTTACTGGCGGCCAAAACATGAGCCGGGGAAATCTTGATTATGACAGCACGTGCAATTATAATACATCGCAATGTCACACCTACTTTTATGTAAGTTAGTGTAGACTTATTTCCTATTTAAATGTCATAATGCTCAATGTTCCGTTTTATCTTAAGAACATTACACTGCAATTAGAGAATATGCATATTACCGGAATAAATAATAAATACTATTATTAGATACATAGTTTAATCTAAACCCTGGGTTACTGTACTATACCAAAATACAAGTCGAGGGAAACATTTAATTATGACTTCAGTAACCGTGTATCGTTTAGCACGCCAAAGCACGCGTCATAATGCCGGATATTCCTGCTTTGTATACTACCCGCCGGCGGTACATCATCGTGCCATTTGATGCTTATTTAAAAGTTGATTACAAATTAGAGGATATGTAAAATATTACAATAATAAATACTATTCTACGTATATTTTCAGATATGTTTTCCTTAATATAAGGCGGAGGTTCCAATTAGACATGCAGCGTTAGTATATAACAATTTAGACAGGTGGCACATGCCTAGTTATAAGTGAAAGCACATTTAAACCTCCATTGTAACTGAACTCGATCAGTTGAAATCAATCAATTGAATACAAATAAATCCCTAAATTAAGAGATGATGGTCGTTTTTTTTTAAAAGTATAAACAAGGGTAAAATTGACAATAACCTAACAGTAATAATGTTATTCCGTTCTTATATACTGCTTAATTGGAACGAATAAAAGAGAATTTATTTGATTTTAATCCATAATAACAATTTTATATTGTCTTTTCGGACAGTGTTCAACGAAACCCTCGAAGTCAGCTATACGACTCACAACACAGTTAATTTTGCATGGTTCTACATATGTAGCAGAACCCCTCTTGACCACTGTAGAACATCCTGAATTTTCTTAAACATATTTTCGTTGTATAACTTGAAGTCTGTTGCTCGAATTACCCAGCAAAAAACACTGGGTTGACCAATTTGTTTCTTTTTTTTTAAAAATATTAATTGTTTGAAAAGACCCTCTTGAATTTGTCCATTTCACTTCCATTTTCAAGTGTATCACTACCCGGTATTAGATTCTCAGATCTGGGCTCAGAAACACTCAGGGATATCCAATCCTGTATGAACTCATGAACTTGTCCCATTCTTGTCACCTGCAACAAAAAAAAAAAGAGAAATTATTTGCAAATGTTAAGAAGTAAGCAAGAATCGAATAACATAGATCTTTTTAAGCCCCAGAAAGTGACTGGCAAGTGAAATAACTGTTTAGTAAGACCCTTCAACAATTCATGTCATTCATTCACACTATGCGTATTTTGAAATAAACACCTGTCAAAGGCGCAGGTCTACCTATATTCTGTGCTCATGCTCTCCGACGACATAGCCCTGGACAACACAGTAAAATACTTGCTATTCGTGACAACAGGCACAACACTTTAACATCAGGTTAAATTTTAAATGGGAAATGAAAATAAATCTAGAGAAAAACACGTGCAAATTACAGATGTTTAAGTTGTTCCTGGATGCAAATAATACTTTCTATTTTAAAATGGTTGTGCCATTTTTTGGTTCTCGTCGGAACAATTTTTCTTTTAGTTTTATTAACATAAGCTTTATTTCGTGTCTTTCTTTGTTTCTATTCTGATTATTCATATAGGTCGTGGATATTAATAAATAAAAACATTCGTTCCTCCCGCCGCGTGTGGTGACGTTATCGTTTCTCACGCGGTTAAGTTTTCAAGGACTTCAGGTAGACATTGATCAATATTACTCTCATATTGCGTGGTTTGTGGGTGGGGTCGTCGGTGTCGGGTCGAATTGAAATGGTTTCTAAATATTGGTAACTTTGTTTCTTGCATTTGTTTGTTTTTAACGCGTTCGTTTAGCGGGGTTTGCTGCGGGCTTGGGCGTAACTTGTCCATCTGCTTCACCTGAATTCCAAAATGGAATGTCCCTTTAATTTAGAATGGGTAATCACTGTTTACTGGTGTATGCAGCAGGTCGGAATATAGTGCACTCATGTTCGCGGTAACTGGGTCAGCAGATTACACGTATGCTAAATTAGAACAATGTGTGTGTGTTTCAAGAATAATGCGTATTAGGTAGGCTAAGTTTAACTGAAAATGTTTAGGGCATTGTGTATATTGTGAGCGTAATGCGTCTATGTGCGTTTCGACTGAGGGTGTTGGGTGTTGTCGTGATCAATGGACAAATGAATAATAATAAAAAAAAATAATAATAATAATAATAATAATAGTGGGGTAATAATAATAATAAATAAATATATAATAATAATAATAATAATAATGATAATAATATAAAAAACAAAATATAATATATATAAAAAAATAAATAAAAAATAAAATAAATAAAATAGACTTGATCTACATGAAGATTGCACAATTAGTTATTAAAATAAGTTGATATTACTATTTAGGATTTTATTTTCATTTGTACTCTATTTGTGCTCGGTTTATACATTGTACGTCGATTTTGTTTTCATAATCACACTGGATAATGCGTCGTGGAAAGCGAGCCAGTTTGATGGTTACTTCTCTGCCGATTAACGTGGTTGACGATCCTACCTGGAAAAGTCAGCGGTTGCATGTAATGCTAATCCTAGCAGATCCAAAGGGTGTGAAGATCGTTCAGCTAGTCCGTGACGTCACAGATCGTTGAGTGGCTCGATTGGTTGCAGAAGAGGCCGTACACAGACGTTAGTCAGCTAGAGGAACAGATGTTGCACTGCCTCCTGAAATAGGACTCGTTTTTATAGACTTTATTATGGGTTTAAAGTCAGTGTTTTTTTTATAGACTTTATTATGGGTTTAAGTCAGATTGGACATAAATAATAATAATAATAATGCTAAAAAAAAAATAAAAAAAAATGAAAAGAATAAATAAAAAAATAAAAATATGGCTGGATATGTTTTTTATGGTATGCATTTTTACACCACTTCCTGCTTTTGTCATAGATAATGCAAAAATCACCAAACATTATCATATTATCATACTTTACACCAGGAGTCTGCAAATGCAAATTGCAAGTTCATTGTAGATGTTGGTGGGTGATGTATGGCTGTAGATTGTTCACAACTTTTCATTTTGTTACAGTAACACATTGTTATTGCAAACAGTTCACACTAGGAATTGAACTGAATTGGGTTTTAAGGCGCACCAACACATGAAAGGTTATATGGCGCCTAACAGGCATGAACATGCCAGGCTCATTCTCCATGAGATAATATATGGAAAATGGGCTTAGAACCTTCTCACCCTTAACTGCAGAGTTGCTGCAAATTCTATCGTAGAAACTCCATTTACGCTGGAGCAACGTTTATTGTTTTTTCTGCCACTGCTCTTTTGATGTGTGCGAGATGGCACCTGAAACAATGCAGGGATCATGATAAAGACCTTTAATGTACATGAACAAAACATGATAAAATGAACATGAAGTTGTGTGTGTGTGTGTGGGGGGGGGGGGGGGATTCTACTCCTCTGCCTACCCCTCCAAAGGGATCTGCAGTGGCCCAATTCTTTGCCCCGTGACCAAACAGGGCTCACGGGAACCACACGGGGCAATTTAAAATGATATCAAAGTAAACAATATCCTGTTTGTAATGACTGCTACAGTGGTTAGACTACATTTTCAACTCAGTGAAACAATGAAAACAATAATAATAATTATTGAGTCATTCGAGAGGCAATTAAAACTATAAATGACAGTGAGTCACATTAGAAAAATATGATTATTCGACTCAAGGCGGAGCTAAATATAATTATGTTGTCATTATGCGGATGATGTCCTTATCTGCAAATATTATTTAAAAACTATTATGAAAACCATTTATATTAGAATAATTAGTTGGACACCATCTAGCTGATGGAGAACTGTTGATCAAGCCATAATGTTAGCCTGTTGTTATCATCATCGTTGTTGTGCACTATGTTTTTAGCTTCTTTAACTCCAAGGATGTTGGTGAAATTGTGTTTTATGATGCTAACCATGTAATTGGAGTGTTTAGGCAATATGTTTTCTTACTGCTGGTAAGTCTATCGCAACAGTTTGTTGATCTCAGCTAATTTTAACGTGCTGCTGTTGACAGTTGCTGCTAATAAAAGTGGTGGTCTGACAATGGAGGCAATGGATATTCATGACCCAGAGCGGTAGGTGACGTCATACCGTCTGGTCATGAGTCTATGATAGTGCGGAGGCATTGTGTTCGATATGGCATTATTTTAATTTGAATTAATATTGTTTAACAGTTTAAAAACAATTCATGCCTCCATTGTACTTGCCTTTCTTCTAAATTGCCTGTTTATAAAACATCCAAGGCTTTTCGTCTAGCGATCAGCTTTACATTTATTCAGTTTGCGTACAATGATGTTTTCATTACAGTTGCTGTTGTTTATATACGGATGCTGTTGCTACTTAATTATAATTGGATCTCTATAACTTCTTCAAGGCTTATTTTGGTTCATTCTCTCGAACATTTTGACTTATATTTCAGTTTGTGTAACCATAAAGTTGACTTAACCATCTTACCATCTTCGGGATAGTTATTTTGTACTATTGATTTTATTAATATTGAGTTCTGCTCAACCCGGGGCTAGAGGGCGTGAGCGGTAGCTAGCATATTTCACTACCGCTCATGAACAGTCTCAATCAAACCGAGACTGCACTATTTCGTATGTGTCGTTTTCGGCCGTTTCCAAAGGTCCATTATGATCATACTCTATTTTGAATGACCAGTCAAAAGTTCCTATGTCGGTATCGGATGCAATGTGTCACTGTAGAACAGGTCACAGAGTCCTCCAGTATTGGTATTGTATGTAAAGTTCCACTTTTAACCTGTTATACAAGATAAGCCTACGCCACACATCAGCTTTTCAAAACATGGTGAATTTCGAAACTATGTCGTGTAGAGTTTGGGAATATATCCCCACAGTTGTTTAATACATTCATATTTAATACATTGACAGTGCTTTATCAGTTGTGTACATATTCAAGACCTGGAAAGAAGTTACGATTCATTGAAGTTTAGTTAGATGTTCCATTTCGGCTTGTCTCTATTCAATACATAGCACTTTAAACCATGCATGGTCACTAAATTATAAAACCACTTCTATCTATGATGTGTTCTATTCAAAATAAAACTTCTCTGCATGGTTCCACACTGCAATGTGTGTGTGTAGCGCTGGGGTTTATAGTCAATAGTCATAGTTATATACACAATAGGGCGTCCAAAAGGTATATGCACAATAACACCCTTCATCCAATTCAACAACCTCATCTTAGGTTGTCATACAAGAAGGTGATAAATGAGGTAAATGTCATTCCAATAGTCCGCATCAAATCACGATGACATCACCTTTATGTATTAGTTAAAAGGAGTTTACATAGTTTTGTAGCTAACCTTTTAAATGTGGGCTAATTTACTTGAAAATAATACATATTCTTCGTCTATTGTTTTCGGAGTGTTTGGATGGATTATCCTTCCGATAGTTATAGATCGTTATGCAAATACTTGGTATTTCTATTGTGGCTGATACAACAGTGGAGCAACGATATCAATTGAGAGTATAGCTTGTAAACAGGCATGTACCGATTGATTGACTAACTGTTCCTCAATTACTTAGGCCGCCTCTGATGATGATGATTGATACAAATGTCTAAAACCGATCGTAGGTTAAAGGTAAAAATGCAGTTAAAGACCTGTTCACAATAGACATAAACTTGATTATCAAGAAGGCAAAAGTTAATAAAATTGGGGGAATGTCCTTATTATACACAAACAAATGTATATCAGTTGTTTGCTGACTGAAATGAAATAACAGTGGCACACGAAACAGTAGGAAAGGATACATGCTTAATCAGAAATCATTCAAAGTTCAAGGTCTGAAACTGAGTAACACGTACATGTTACACTTCATATTATTTATATTCCTGATGCTAATTTATGACAGCTTAGAAACGTGTAACAGTCAATTTGTATTAGACGCCGCACATTAAAGGTTACCGTCTTCCTCCAACCTTTACATACTGGATATTTTTCTGACATTTATTTATTTTGTCAATGTCTGATGCATCAACTCATGTGGTCCTGGGGAACTGATTTAGGGATATACCCATTAAAGGTTCTTAGAAAGCATGGTAAGCTTCTGAAAGAGTTTTTAGGGTCAATTTACCTAATGTGGTTGTTGTTTGGTCTCAGATACTTCCTAGGCTTTCATGGCTTTATTCTAACAACCCTTTGCAATGGAAATGGCCAGAAAGCGGCTAAATAGTTATGTTGCTAAAGCGATAATATATCGGGGGCCTGCATTATCTGCTACACCCAGACATTCAGGCTGATGATACCTGTCTTGAACAGGATGGTGTTCATTTATCAAATATGGGGAACAACTAGTTTCTTAACCAGTTAGCGACTGGATTTGCATGTTTCATTAAAAGTGGGCAGTGATAAGGAAATGTATACTTTTTTGGCACCGTTTCTGTTCTGGGCGTGGCATTCGAATATTTTGCTTTTGAATCGCACTCTTCGCTGCTGCCAAAAAATGTTTCCCCAGTTTTTGGAGGTGGATGGGAGCCTAGACAGTCTACGATTGGAGTGTCCGCGCCATATGGCGGGCAGCGAAGATGTGAAAGGAAGGACATATAAGTTTCAGTTTAACTTTATTCAGCTCCTGTATACTCAGAGGCTGAATTGTAATCTAAACATAACTTATATACAAATTTGCTGTCCGTACGAATTGCTAAAAATATTTGAATTGATTGAATTCGGTGCACTTGTAATTATGCTTGAATATCAACCGTGCTTTCAACACTTGCTTAAATGCTTATCGAAAAAGTTGCTTTCATAATGAACAGTTAATTTGGTGCACATGTATTTATGTCCTTAATATTGTAATATTCAATTTGCTTTATTGCTTAATGCTTTCTACTGTAAGGGCTTGCCATAATGGTCTTTTATGATTACCGGCAGCCCAATTGTTAAGCCCCATGCTTGGGGCTTGTTTTTCAGTCCATGACATGCCCAATATTTGCCAAATCCATTAAAGTTTAAAGTTTCTTTTTAAGTGTTGTTATTACAGTGCTCTCCAATAATTAGATATATGTAGCGTATTTACATTGAATATAGTTAAAGTGCGGAGAGTTCATACTTCTGTTTCGAAGAAAGCACATGCAATTCCAATTTAAACATCTTGCATTTAAAAGACAGAAACGAAGACAGAAACAGTTGCATACATCCACGGAAGAGAACACACTTAAATGTATAAGCGCGTATAGCTCTGAGAAATACAAACAATGCGTAGGGCCATTGCAGTCAAACAGAAGCTATGCATTCCAGTATCAGCCTGTGCGATGTAACGAACATCTCAGCTGGGTGGAGAGCTGATCACAGGCCACACAACTTGAAATTGTTCTTTGAAATTGTTCTTTGTTTGTGTGTGTGTTTGTGGTTGACTGTCGTCCTTGAATGCTACTTTTCCTGTTCGTGAGTTTTTCTTGCATACCGGATAAGGTTACCCGCGTTTTACATGGGTGATGGAAAGCCTAATCTTACACAACGGGGAAAATAAATGTCACGCGCATCAACAATGACGTCAATAACGTCAACAGTTGCATGACGTTAGTAATTGGCGATGTCAACGCATAAAAGGTCAATCATATGCAAGAAAAAGAATCAATCATAGCTATTCAGTTCATATAGGGAATTCCAATCCACGTTATAACTGTTCAAATCGGAACCTCGGCATAAGAACAATTATACCTCGTTTTGAAATTCCTGATCTAAGATTTTTATCTTCTGACAGATATTCTATTTATGAGAATAACAGAAAATCACTGGCCCTTGAGCCGCAAATATTATAAAAAGAAATATAAAAATACGATACCCCTACTATCTATATAACACATGGTAAGGAAGCTTGTTTGACACCAAGTTGATATACCTCGTTTCGAGGCTGTATCTTTGTCAAATTAGCCAATTGATTCAAATCTTTACATCGTTCGTTAGGTCTGATTTCCATTGATCCTAGTAGATTCACGGTTTGTACAAAAGCCACTCAGTGGACAGAAATTTAAGTTAAATCGCCGATTACAATATTTCTAACTTATGTTTACTTCCGGTTGTACCCAACGAAGTGATAGATTTTCGGTTTCTGATTACGTGTATGTTTTTACTGTTAAAATATTATCCAGTCGAATCACTAATTAAATGCTGTGTAACGGCTCATCAACTCGTCAACACAATATATATTATTTAGAGCCGCACCAGAGAGAGAGGAAGGATACACAACAATATACAACAAGTTTCCACTTATTACAATATCCCGATAGAAAATTTAAACTAGTTTGTAATTCTATACTACTGTTTGCAAATATAACAATATCATCAGCATATAATATGAGAAATACTTTAAACAAATTAACATTAATTCCTTTAATACCATATTTTATAAATTCGTCTTCAATATCGTTTAGAAACATAGAAAAAATAAAAGGTGATACACATTCCCCTTATCTTAATCCAAGCATACATGTGTACTCCACTGAGGTCATTACAATATTTCACTCTTGATTTTACAGAAATATACATAGATTTAATAACATTAAATATTTTACCACGCACACCTTTATCAGTTTGAACCATAAGTTGTCACGAACAACATAATCAAAAGCTTTCGTGAAGTCAACAAAGACACAATACAATTATTTACTCGTATTAATAAAATTAGTTATAAGCCCTTGTAACACAAACATGTTATCTAATGTTCCCATGTTAGCTCTAAAACCGCCTTGTGCGTCAATATAAACACTATAATTTGCTGCCCAATCAGTAAGTCTATTATTCAAAACTCGTCTAAATAATATCCTCAGTTTACTTAATAGAGTTATGCCTCGATAGTTTTCAGCGTCATTTATATTTCCCTATTTAAGGAGGGGAATAACATAAGCCTCTGACCAGCTTTCTGGAAAATAACCAATTTCCAAAATTTTATTAAACAATTTAATTATGTATGGTGCTTAAATATGTTTACCTTGCATGAACAACTAATTTATATACATACCGGCCCTCCTGAGCGATAAGCTTTGAGCTGGTGTATACCTTTAAACATGTCCTGCTCAGAGATAATACCAAGAAAGCATACATACCTCACAGTATCACATTTATCCGAACACACCTTACTACAAATGCACATGAAGTGCACACAGTAGCAACAGGGAACCTGTTTAATGAAAAAAAGTAAAATTGTTGTAATGGAATAGGTAGAAATAGGATATTTTATTAAAAGCAAATTTACACTAGTCCACGCTTCATGGTAGCTTTAGGTGTTGAGAAACTATAAACCTTAGGGCTATACACAAATTGTGAGCGAAAACATTCAGGCAAATATTTAAAAGCCTCTCTGTGAGACAAGTTTTGTATGAAATCTTTCATAAACTAATAGTGTCATGTTGGTGATAATGTTACTCATGTTACATTTGATTTCTTGAAGTTCACAGATGAACAAGATTACGTCTTACATTGTGTGTTAACATTTGTGTTTCTTTGTTGTGTTACAAATCTGCAATATAACACTTTTAAGTTCTTTTATATGTTTTTTCTACAAATTACTGAGAATAGTATTACATTATTTTTTTCTTAGAATTTGTTTTTACATTTAGTTTGGTTGTGTTCATATTCCTGACCATTAGTTTTGCTGCTGAGATAGGTACATGTATGTATATAATTGTGAGATAATTTTCAGATGTTTGCTATATAACTAGATATTTTTATTTTGTATGCTTCCATGTCTACATAGAAGTTTTGATAATTCATGTGTTAGCTTTATATAAGACTGTTTAAGCTTTATACATGGCTGTTTAAGCTTTATACATGTCTCTTTAAGCTTTGTGAAAGACTGTTTAAGCTTTGTACATGACTTTAAGCTTTGTACAATACTGTTTAAGCTTTATACATGATGTTTAAGCTTTATACATGACTGTTTAAGATTAATACAGACTGTCTAAGCTTTATACATGACTGTTTAAGCTTTGTACAATACTGTTTAAGCTTTATACATGATGTTTAAGCATTATACATACTGTTTAAGCTTTATACATGACTGTTATAAGCCCAATATTCCCAAACTTCATATACACATAACAACTGGTGACCTTATGTCACTCTATATCACCCATTGTTGGTTGCCTAATTTATTACAGAATTATTGCCCTTTGTTTGACTTAGAATTTAAGCGGTGGTATTCATCACCTTCAGTGATAGCTCTAGTTTTATGTTGTATGGCAACCTTTTTATTCTAGTGATGTTTCACATGTGCGTAGCAAATCAGTTTAGTATAGTCTCTTTAGTATACATAAAATTATGTTTAAAATCTTGTTGTTCAATTACCATAACTGCATTTTTCTGACTTTGGATGATGTTAAACATAATGAAAGCAAAACTTTCAAAACTAACATCCTTTTAGTCTGTATTTTGCAATACAGTTTTGACCATAACTCAGGTACTTATGCTTCATTTTTTGCTTGGAACAATATTAACAATTCTAAGCTATACCAATATGTTTTATTGCCGAATTCCAGAAAAAACACCACAGATTTTAATTAATACGTAACTAAGAATTTTTGCATTTGTACTTCTAAATTGTATGTTTGTTGCAAAAATTAAAGTTTCTGATAATGTGAATTTTGCATTTGTTACATGAGTGGCTGAGAAACAAGTTTTCATATTTTCACAGGGCTTGATGAAATAATCATTCCTTAATATACCTTTTATTTCCAAGTCATAATCAACATATTCTATGGTTCCCTCGCAAAAAAAGGGCCACTGATTATCCACATAGAAGGGTAAAATCCCACCGAATTCATGTTCATTTTGTCATTTTTGCCATGTTTGTTAAAGGTCTTCATCATCATCCATGTATTGTTTCAAGTGCTGCTGGATTGGTGGCAGAAAACAATGATCATGGCTCCAGCGAAAAAAGAAATGTTTACAGCAGAATTTGCAGCAACTCTGCAGTTGTGCAGGCGTGAATATTCTAGGCCCATTCAGCATTTTTTTTATCGAGATGTAAATGGAGGTTGGGCTTGGAATGTTCATTCCTGTTGGTGCCATATAACCTTTTGTTGGTGAACCGTTAAACCCCAATTCAACTAAAATAAAATTTTCACCGAAAACATTTTGGTGACAAGTGGTTGAGCCTTTACCAAAGTTAGTATCTAAATCTGATTTTGTGTTTGTATTGTATTATCATTGTCATATAACATACTGTAGTTGATAAGCTTGATTCATTTAACATAGTATAGATGTCAAGGTTGTATGTATAGTTAAACAGTTTGTTTTATGTAACATTATTTGATGTAAGATATTCTATTTGTCAAGTTTTTTTCATGTTACATATTGTTTAGAGTTGTCAAACCGATTCGTGTAACATATTCAAGTTTTCCTTTACCATTCTAGTCGACATCCTTTTAGTCTACAAATCTCTATCTTTTTTCTTTTTTTATATTAAAATTTAAGATATGCAGTACTACAGAGACGTAATAAAGCACTTCTACTACTTTTAAACTACTACTTAAATCACTGAGTACTCTTATTCAAACCAAAAGTACAAAAACAACGCAGATTTGACATGTTTTTGCAAATAGATCGGTAGTGTTCATGTTATCTTGTGTTGCCAACACCGTCCATGTGATAATTGTTGTATTGAAATGTTATTATAGGCAATGTTGTAATTTACTAACGACTTGTATGGTGGTATAATGTTTTTGCATTGTTGGATTTGTTGGAGTTACTGTTTTAATAAAGTTTCCGAGTTACAATGTTTTTTTGTTCTTCATTTGGTTACTAGAAAAACCGGAATACACCGAATCACTGGAATACACCGAAATACATATAATAAAGGCATTGTTTATGTACTTAATGGATAATAAATGATTATTTATGATTTAAATAGTAATATATCAACACAGAAGAGTGATTTATGTGTTTGTTCTATATGCACACTAGTCACCACTATATACACCTATATAGCAAAACTACATATTTCATCATATAGCTAGCTATATACAAATATATACAAACTGAAAAGTAATGTTAAAAAAACACACATGTTGGACGTTTTCAAATCGAAAAAAATGTAAGTTAATGTTACAGTGTTTTTAAGATATGATGCGCACACACTGATACTGACACGCGCACACATACACACGCACACACACAAACACACACTATAAAGACAACCAAAACTTACACAAAATATATACATAAATATACACAAACTGCTTGACCTACATAAGTATTTAAGTACAAATTTATAACAATCTAAAAATTTACAATTTAAGGTCATTCGTCTGGTATACTTTATTATGTCATCAGAGATAGGAAAAATACACAAATATTTGCAGGCGAATCCTGGGCATGGGCTTCAACCATCCACAGATAAACTCTTTATATTGACCGATAGCAAAAGGAATTATTTAATCCCTGAAACGCTAAATATAACCTTAAATAAACCAGAGGTGGTTTGGTGGTTTGGTGGTGCAGTTCTGGAAGGAAATCTGCCGATGGTCTAAGATTCTTAGAATCAAACATTGAACAATTATCCAAGAATAACAGTGGAGGCCACTGTTCTTTTCTGGCACTTTACGTGTGATGTCACAGGCAAGTTGGCAAATTTATTTATCCCCAATACAAAAGTTCAGATGAACTTGTACTGCCATTAGGCCTGTACTAGACCGGTTAGTTGTCCTAAACAGTTTATGCCAACATCCACATAGGGATCCTTCAAATTCCACCAATCTTTACAAAGGACTGGAACAGGTCCTGGGGTATTGTTGACTGGGCGAGTACGGATGACAAAGATATGCATGTGCAAATAAAGGATCTTAATACAGTAATGGACTCCTATAACCAGGAATTAGGCTTTAACTCGCCAAAATTTGCCTGTGATTTCATACACAGCCGCAAAAAAGGGTCCAAAACACGTTATTCCAATAGTTCTTTGCTCCTCCTTGATGGGTTCACCATGTCCCCATCGTTGCCTGGAAATGGCTACACAAAATGTTCAATATATTTTTGCGTTAATTATGCCATTTTCCAAAATGTTGACAATGACCTGGGGTTAACTTAATCATTTGAGTTTGGGGACTGTCCTACCTCGTATCCATAGTATAAATCCTACTTGTAACAGCTCAACTCATTTCTGGTGATCTGCCTGCTGGATTACCCCATTGCATATTGTGATTATCTTTGGGAGAGTGGGGTCTGCTCTACCCCTAAAGGTGGTCGCCTGTGTGAAATGGAGTATTGACCAAAAACTATCATTCTGTGTTCACAATAACACCAAATCTCATTTAAAGAGTCCTAATATTATATATTATATATAAAACAAAAACTTGGCTAGCTGTGGGTGATAATGGTTACTGTGTTCAAACAAAATAATATCTACTAGTTATCCTTTATCAACAAACTTTGAGAGTGGGGACTGCCCTACAAAATGTGATAGTGAACTAAAAAAAGATGATGAATTCTTGGTGGCTGCTCCCTAATTTTTTATCTTATATGCAAGGGTATGACGAAATCTGATTTCAACTGTGTCCAAAATGGGGAATTTGAGGATTTCACTTTGTTACTGCAAACCATGCAAAGCTACTACACCCGCTTTGGAAAACATTACTAATATGCTAATAAATATGCAAACAATTTAAAACGAAAGATTTTCGGTTGTGGAAAAAAGAATTGATCAAATTACATTTAACACGTCCAAGGAAATCGCTCAGAAACTTGAGGGGGTTAAAAAGGAGGTAGTCTCAGATATTAGTGAGGATATAAATAGATAGACAGAGAATTGAACATTGTACCCTTTTGAGTGAATCAAACAATGTAGATTAGGAAGCAAATATTCAAGCTGATAAAGATAAAGTACTCTGTATTGCCCGCGGTCTAGGCTTAGATGACCTTCACAGGTTAGGAAAGCAAACACCTGGCTCCAAAAGAGTTACCAAGGTAATTTTGGATAATAAAAAACACAAGAAGTTATAATAACTAACGCCAGATTTAAAGCAACCAAAGTAGATGATGAGCATAAAAGAGTAATTATCAGTCGAGACCTAACAGAAGTGCAAAGAATAGAGAGAAGGAAAGCTAGGTCCGAGGCTGCCCGAAACGGGTGACTGAGGATATAGAAATACAACCAAGTCAGCCTAACCAGCATATTCTTACTAGTCAACATGACTCAGGACACATTCTGGACAATTATTTTAGGGGCGCAAACATATCGGAGAGTAATATTGAACACTTACCAGGTGATCTTACGATAGTTGAAAATCAACATCTAGATAATCCATACCACTCTGACACTTTAGGTCTTGAAGCTACAATTGTGGGCGGGTTAACCCAATTACCGTCTAACATGGATAATGATTTCTCATCTACATCTAACAGTGATGATGAACATCCTGGATTACATGGACACTAGGACAAAGATTTTAGTCCGTATAGAGGACGTGTTTTTAATAAATCAAATACAGTGGTCAAAAAGGTGCCCAGTTTGAGTGTTCTGTATACAAATGTAGAAAACATCTGAGCTCTCAGCTTTAATTATTTCTAATCACTATGACATTATTGCCTTATCCGAAATGTTACCAACATATTCAACTTTAGTCCAGTGTGAAGAATTCTTTCAAATTGATGGCTTTGATATGCATACCTCAGACCTACAAATTAGGAGAGGAGTAGTAATCTATACAAAACTAAGCTTAAATGCAATCTTGGTTGATACTGACTCTGATTTCAAAGAATCTGTATGGTGTGAAGTAAGAATCCAAAATACTGACAAACTTATAATAGGATGTGTATATAGAAGCCCCAATAGTGACTGTTCAAATAATCTCAAACTGCCTGGCCTTTTGGCAAACTTTTATCAAATGTGCATTCCCATGTGTTAATTATGGGAGATTTTAAATTTAAAGATATCAATTGGGATGTTATGAGAACCACTTGTGGGTATGAGCACCCTGCAAATGTCTTCTTTGAAAGTATCAGAGATAACTTTTTGTTTCAACGTGTTGTTGAACCAACCAGATATAGAGCTGGTGATGAACCCTCTTTAATTGAACTCATATTTACAAATGAGGAAAATATGATTGAATCAATCAATTATGACCCAAGTCTAGGGAAAAGTGATCAAATAACCCTAAACTTTAAATGTAATTGTTATTTCGACCCTGAAGTCAACAATACACCAAAATTGAACATCCATGAAGGTGATTATACTCAATTAAATAATGATCTGGATGACGTAGATTGGAACGATGTGATAGGGGAAAAACCAATAAATGAGGCATGGAGTAGCTTTGCTGAAACCATTATCAATTCATTAGAAAAATCCATACCAGTGAGCAGAGTCAATCCAAGGTCAACCAGAAATAACTCTATTGTAGACCAAAAAAATGCAATCAAAAACATCAGAATAAAGCATAGGAAATGGACCAAATATAAACACTGTAAAAATGAAATAAAATACACTGAATATAAATTAGCAAGGAATAACGTTGTCTACGAATTGAGAAGATGTAAATATGACTATGAAAAGGATTTGGCAACAAAAATCAAAACTGATAACAAACTATTCAGGAAATACGTCCGATCAAACACCAAAACAAAACTTTCTGTCAGCAACTTAGAAACAATCAATGGCGGTATAACGAGGAATGACAACGAAAAAGCCGAAGTACTAAATAATCACTTTGTGTCTATTTACCAGTGAAAACATTGATATTACACCAATACTGGAAACCAACTACTTCTAGATTAAGAAACATCAATATTACAGAGGAAATTGTCAACAAACTATTAACTCAAATCAAGTCTTCCAAATCACAAAGACCAGATAATCTCCACCCTCGAATATTCAAGGAATGTGCGAATACATTGACTGCACCCCTTACAAATCTCTTCAAGAAATCCATGAATAAAGGAAAACTACCAGAAATATGGAACACAGCCAATGTCACCGCAGTCTTCAATCCGGGAAAAAGGCTAAGCCGGACAATTATCGACCAATCAGTCTGACACCGATATAATCTTGTCGGATAATGGAAAAAAATTGTTAGAATATAAATGGTTGACCATTTAATCAAGAACCTACTATTATCAATTCACCAACATGGTTTCAGACAGGGCTGCTCCTGTGCTACCCAGTTATTGGAGTGTCTTGATGACTGGTCAGAGGCTATACATAGCGGTGAGGAAGTCGATGTCGTGCATCTGGACTTCAGAGCGGCCTTCGACAAAGTACCCCACAACAACTTATTGAGTAAGGTAAACTCTATGGGCATAACTGGTAAACTATATGACTGGACAGAAGACTTTTTGACAAATAGAAAACAAAGGGTGATGATGGTCAATGGGCAGATCTCAGAACTCAGGGATGTCACAAGCGGGGTTCCCCAGGGCAGTGTTTTGGGGCATGTTTTGTTTCTTATTTACATCAATGACCTCCCGGACGCCATGTCCTGTACCACCAAACTTTTTGCTGACGACACAAAACTGTACACATGCATAAAAAGCCCACAGCGTGCGATGGACCTACAGGACAGTATCTTCACTGCATGTGAATAGGCTAAAAAATGGCAAATGACATTTAATGCTTAAAAGTGTAAACATCTACATATTGGCAATAATGACGATGAATCTAATGTATTTTATATCAAAGATAATGTGAATAAAATAGAAGAAGTTACCAAGGTAATACACGAAAAAAAGACCTAGGAGTAACATTTGACTAAAAATTGAAGTTCTCCTATCATATAAGTGGTAAAGTATCTAAGGCCAAAAGAAACCTTGGCCTAATTTATAAAACTTTCACGTACATGGACTGAGAAATGTTCCTGTGTTTATACAAATCCCTTGTTAGATCCCACCTACGGTGGTTTGGGCTCCCTAACTAAAAAAGGATATAATTGCTATAGAAAATGTCCAAAAAAAGAGCAATTAGGATGGTGGAAAACCTCAGTAACTTTCCGTACCATGTAAGACTCACTATGCTAGTGCTACCAACCATTGAGTATAGAAGAGAGCGGGCTGACGTGATTCAGGTTTATAAAATCTTAAAAGGGGAAACTCCAAGAAACTATTTAAAAAAGAGCAAGAATTGATATTAGGAAAAAATCATTTGCTTACAGAGTCGTAGAATCTTGGAAAAAACTCTGAGACACAGTGATTGAGGCACCCACCGTTAATTCCTTTAAAAGTAGGCTAAATAAACACTGGGCAAATCATCCTAATAAATTCAAACCGAAAAACTAATAAGGAACCGGAAGTCATTTACTTATGAAAAGAAAAAAATCATAACCAGACTGGGAAAACAACCATTTGTAAAAGGGCC